>JAAGKR010003679.1:35103-67603 GCA_011419295.1 Clarias macrocephalus
CATCTCCACTATCCTCCAGCCAACACCAGCTGCCATAAAACACCAACATTTTTGATCAAACGCCAACACTAACATCTTCCATCAATCACCAACCCCCAACATTCTCCATCAAACACCAACAACCTCCATCAAACACCAGCATTTTCCATTGAACACCAAAACATAACATCCTTCATCATTATACCAACATTCTCTATTAAACACCAACATCCTCCTTTGAACCAACATCCTTCATGTAATAAGAACTTTCTCCATCAAACAGCAGCACTAACATTTTCTCTCAAACACCAACGCCAACATTCACCATTAAACCCCACCCCACACTTAAATCCTCCAGCGAACACCAGTACTATCATCTATCAGTCACCAACAGTGACATTCTTTAATGTCTAATGATATTTAACGTCAAACATCAGAAAGCAGTTACATCTGCAGTATTATTAATAACACCATAAAGCAGAGTGATATACTGTAAAAGTGATGAGCTAAAAGAATCAGCTTTCACTGGAAACTTCAAACATACACAGGTACCAGTAGTCTTGAGTTTGTTGGCACATTGTCTGGTGTATGCTGAAACGTGTTTATTCATGCGTGTTGATGGGTTTATCAGAGTGTGATGGTGAATGGGTGTGTGTTCTGGGCTTAAGGTAGCTCTCCTACAGCTCTGGCCTTGGCTCCCACCTGAGCTAAGAGACAGATGGATCAGGTGAGGGAGGGAGCCAATTCATGATCTGCTACTCCTTACACCATTACACCCTACTCTTCCTCACCATCTTCTTCCTCATCCCTCCCCCTAGCTGGTTCCTACTGAATATTATCTAACATCTGAATATTATCTAACATCCTTATACAGACAGAGCCTAGGTTATACCAAGCATGTGTTTGCCTATTCATTTCATTAACTGTTTCTGTAACAATTGCCACAGTGTTAATCACAGTTTACATTATCATAACACTTTGGCTATTTTAATGCCGCATTTGAAATACAATTATCTAATCAAATATGTTTGTGGACCACTGAACACCAATAATTAACAAATGTAGCTATCAAAAACAATCTGAACATGAACTGAAACTTGTATGAAACGTATAACCATAATTTTCTATCACACAGCTGATGTTGTTGGTGTCTGCTTGTATTTTGCCAGTGTCTGTGCTTGTCAGGGTTTAAATGGGTTTGTTGGTGTCTGCTTGTGTTTTATTTGTTTCTGTATTTTTGCAGTTTCTTTGTATGTTGACATTTGGTTGGGTTAATTGGTGCTGCTTGTATTTGTTGGTGTTTTGTTATATTTTTTCAGTGTACCAACACATTACAGTTAGACACCAACACAGTTAGACACTAATAAACACAAGCAGACAATAACTAACCCAATCAAACACCAACAAACACAGTCAATGAAAAAAAACACACCAACAAACCACATCAAACACCATGAAATAAGTCAGACCCTGAAAAAAACACAAGCCGATACCAACAAACACAATTAAACACGAGTGAACAAATCCGGCACTGAAAACAGCACAAGTAGACACCAACAAATAAGTCAGTCAAAATTGTTAGCAAACACCGAAAAATAAAATCAGATCACTGAAAAAACACAAGAAGATGCCAACTATCCTAATTAAACATCAACAAATAAGTCGGACACTGAAGAAAGCAAAAACAAATCCAATCAAACAGACACTGGGGGAAAAACAGACATCAACAAACCCAATCAAACACCAACAAACAAGTCATATCCTGAAAAATCATAAGCAGACACCAACAAACCCAAACACAGTCAGATCACAGAAAAAAAAAAACACAAGTAGGCACCAACAACATCAACAAACAAATCTGCCACTGAAAAAAAAAAACACATGCAGACACCAACAAATAAGTCAGACACCAACAAGCCCAAACACCAAAAAATAATGTCAGATCACAGAAAACCCACAAGTGGGCATTGACAAACACGTCAGGTAATGAAAAACACAAGCAGATACCAACACTCCTAATTAAACAAATATGTCAGAGACGAGAAGAAACACTAACAAATCCAATCAAATGTTTGACCGACAAACATGTCAGACACTGGGGGAAAACAGACACCAACAAACCCAATCAAACACCAACAAACAAGTCAGACAATGAAAATAAACACAACTAGACACCAACAAACCCAGTTAAACACCAACAAACAAGTCAGACAATGAAAATAAACACAACTAGACACCAACAAACCCAGTTAAACACCAACCAAAAAGTCAGACCATTTAAAACTACAAGCTAACAATAACAAACCCAATCACCAAACACCAACAAACATGTCAGACACTGAAGGAAAGACACACATGAACAAACTCAATTAAACACTTCAGGCACTGAAAAAAAACAACAAATCCAATCACAGGTTTGCAGAGCACCTGAAGCCTATCCTAGGAGACTTAGGGCATGAGACAGGGTACACCCTAGACAGGGTGCCAAACCATCACAGGGCACGCACACACATTCATGCTCATTCACACATTACGGGCAATTTGGGAACACCGGTTAGCCTAATCTGCATGGCTATGGACTGTGGGAGGAAACCAGAGTACCAGGAGGAAACTCACCAAGCACGGGAAAAACATGCAAACACCATGCACACACACCCGAGGTGGGAGTTGAACTTAGATCACTAACCACTAAGCCAAAGTGCCTCCCCAAATGTGAAAACACACACACACACACACACACACACACACACACACACACACACACACACACACACACACACACACACACACACACACAAAACCACAACCACACACACAAACAAACAAACAAACAATATACATACATACATACATACATACATACATACATACATATACATACACACATATGCAGACAACAGCAAATTCCAATACAAACACAGTTTTTTTTATTTTTATCAAACATATACTAGCATTAATATTGACCAATATGTACCATCAAACACCATTAAACAACAACACTGTCTGGATTTGGCTTGATGAACAGAATGCTGAGAGAGTAAAGATGTTTTATTGATCACTGCAGTATATCTGATTACATTTTTTTTTGCTCATGACAAGGGTTTATAAGCTAAAAATACCAAAAAAAAAATGCAGTGAAATATAAAAAAATACTGTCTTCTGTGACTGATGTGCTTGATGTTCTTATAGGTCGCAATGGTTTTCTTAGAGTGTTTTTGCTGGATTTGGCAGCCAGTACTTGATTTTTCCATCTTGTATAATTTTGTTCGAGAAAAGTGCTGGAAGATTTCACTCTACGCTGCAGCGTGTGAATAAATCTCAAGCGCAGGACACATCACAGCGGGTTTGCAGTTATGCGAGGTGTCTGATTAAAGAGGGAAAAAATGGACCTGCTATCAACACATCACTAAAGCGCAGGAAAAAAAAAATGAAGGGAAAAAAGATCTCATTGTCTTTTTGCAGCGTTTAATTTTTTCTTGGAGAGGAAACGTTCCATTGCGCTCGGCAGACAGGCACGCTCTCGCAAACTCCCGCCTCGCACACACCCACCCACACGCACACATTATCTCTCTATCTCTACTTGCCTAATTAACCTCAGAAGAATTAAGTTTGAAAAGGTAATATCACACATTTTTCATTAATAGATCATAACTCATTAATTACTGCAGTAATCTAACTGTGCAGTAATGGGGCTGTGCTATTTTGGATGCACTTCTCACAAGGTCGCGAGTGCAAGACACATGTGACACGGCGCCATCTCTCTGCACGTACACGTGTTTGTGTGTGTGTGTGTGTGCATGCTTCTGTGTGCGTGTGTGTGAACATGTGTGTTTGCATGCCATAATAGGCAGGTTCAAAAGGTGTCAGTGCTGACACAGTGGCAGTCATTGTGCTCGCACATTAATGGTAATTATCATCATCTTAAAGCCGAAAGCTTCATTTGTACCCAGTGTTTATTGGCGACTCGCTCTGGCTGATTTCTCTCTATCCAGGTGGACGAAAATTAAATTAAGATCACGTCGCTCTCACTTCTCAGAGAGAGATCTAAAGTCATTTTAATACTATCCAAGTGATTTTTACCCTATTTTGACTTTCCAGCCCCACAGCGACTATAAGGATTCCTAGTCGCTGGAACAAAATTTGAGTTTTATTTTGAGTTTTATTGGTGTACTTGTGCCGTGCAAAGGATTGTCACCCCACCCAGGATGTACCCCGCCTCATGCCTCCAGGCCTCCAGTGACCCGGTGCAGGATAAGCGCTACAGAGAATAAGTGAGAGGGGACCTTTGGGGGACCTTTGAGATCTATGTTAAATTGTTAAAGTTTGTCTTTTATATTGTTAAAATACAACAGTTCTTTCGGACCAAGCAATCCGATTGGACGAGAGGCATTCCACTAGTGATTATAATGAATGGTAACACCACTGCAGCGTTTAATAACCAAGTTTAGTGATTTATTTTCTACGTTCTAGAACAATACTGGAGATTTCAAAACTATGAAATAACACATATGGCTTTAGATAATTATGTAACAACATCAACAGTCAGTTGATATTTTAAGACATGAAGGTCAGGTAGAACAGTTCTTGCATGAGCAGTATTGTGTCAAGTGCATTTGCAAAACCCATCAAGCTCCATGATGAAACTGGCTCTCGTGAAGACCTTCCCAGGAAAGCAAAAGCAAAACTTAGCTCTGCTGCAGAGCAGAAGTTCATTTAGAGTCACCAGCCTTAGAACTCGCCAATTAACAACCAATTAATAACCTCAGTTATGAAGGATTTACAGAGCATTAGTGGCGGATACATCGCAACATTAACTGTTAAAGGAAATTGCATATTTTGGATGCCTTCAGCATTGTTTTACAATGTATAAAGAAATAAAAATCAGTAACGACCTTGGAGTTAAAAAGTGATCCCAAATTTTGAGCGGTAGTGTATATGTATCACTCCGCACCCCGGATGTTCTAATAACCGCTAGTTACAACAATGCAACTTCCTGCCGAAACCTTGTTCCTAACACAAGGCTGAATTCAAAATCACTCTCCTACTCCAACTGATCTAAGGTACTGCTTGGTGTGTGACAATGGATTGTACCCCCTGCATAGTGCACTAACCTTCCATTTAACATTATTTGGGATTTAACCCCGGAACCCAGAAGTTACCGGAGCTGAAATTCTAAAATGGAAGAAGTGGAAATTTAAAGAGAAACTTACAAGATTTCCACCACCTCTGTGGTTTTTTCCCTTCACCTCTTGGTTACATATTGTATAAAAGCAACATCACACTTGTGTTCCTGCTGTATTGCTGGATATAGCACGGCTGTTATGTGATCATATGCAGCCCTGTATCCCTCAGCCCTCTATTCAGCAGTGCAGCACTTCCTTTTTATGAGAATATGGGCTGTATTGTGCAACAGTATTAATATAAATCATGAGTGTCCATAGGGATAAAATTCACAGCTTATTAATGAATGCCACATTTCCCAGCAGAAGATTGCCCAGTGAAACACACTATCTCCACCAACTTGCCTTGTTCCCATAGTGCATCCTCTAGTCATCCATGTACAGGGGTTGAACAATGAAACTGAAACACTGGCCAATTTAGTGTTGGAGGTTTCATGGCTAAATTTGACCAGCCTGTTGGCCAGTCTTCATTGCTTGCACGTTCCACCAGTAAGAGCAGAGTGTGAAGGTTTAATTAGCAGAGTAATAGCACAGTTGTGCTTAAAATATTGCATTGTACACAACATTAAGGGTGACGTATCAAAAGAGGACAAATTATTGGTGCGTGTTTTGCTGGCGCATCTGTGACCAAGACTTTGTGATGTATCAAGGGTCTTTGTGATGTATCAAGAGCCACGGTATCCAGGGTAATGTCAGCATACCACCAAGAAGAACGAACCACATCCAACAGGAGTAACTGTGGACGCAAGAGGATACTGTCTGAAAGGGTCAACCTGGATACAATTCAGGTGCTAACTTGGATTGTATCCAAAAAACACCTCAACTCTCCTGTTTTCACCAAAACTGTTTGTCGGGAGCTCCACAGGGTCAATGTACATGGCCGGGCTGCTACAGCCAAACCTTTGGTCACTCGTGCCGATGCCAAACGTCGGTTTCAATGATACCAGCAGCAAAAATCTTGGGCTGTGGACAGTGTGAAACATGTATTGTTCTCTGATGAGACGACCTTCACTGTCTTTCCCACATCCAGGAGAGTTACGGTGTGGAGAAGCCCCAAAGAAGTACCACCCAGACTGTTGCATGTCCAGAAAGAAGCATGGGGGTGGATCAGTGATGGTTTGGGCTGCAATATCATGACATACCCTAGGCCCAGTACTTCCAAGGACTACCGACCATTCTGGAGGACCATGTGCACCCAATGGATCAAACATTGTATCCTGAAGGCGGTGCTGTGTATCAGGATGATAATGCACCAATACACACAGTAAGACTGGTGACAGAGTGGTTTGATGAACATGAAAGTGAAGTTGAACACCTCCCATGGCCTGCATAGTCACCGGATCTAAATATTATTGAGCCACTTTGGGGTGTTTTGGAGGAGCGAGTAAGGAAACGTTTTCCTCCACCAGCATCACGTAGTGACCTGGCCACTATTCTGCAAGAAGAACGGCTCAAAATCCCTCTGGCCCACTGTGCAGGACTTGTATCTGTCATTCCCAAGACGAATTGATGCTTGTTGGCTGTAAAAGGAGGCCCTACACCATACTAATGATTTATTGTGGTCTAAAACCAGGAGTTATACTTTCATTGTCCAAACCCTGTAGACACACTCGGATTCATTGTTCATCAGTTCATGTTCTTCCTCTGCTCCATGGTCCACTTTTAATACCTATCGTAGGACCCTTTGCTGATGGGCAGGGGTCAGCATGGGCACTCTAGACAGCCTGAACAGTCCTATAGACCAGTGGCGGCTGGTGCAAAAGTTTTTTGGGGGGGGGGCACAAACAAAATTAAAATTAAACTTTTAATACTCGCCTGTAAATAGCCATTTATCAGGTGATTAAGCATCATTACTACTAGTATAAAATAAAGGCATGACCCACATCGCATCCAGTCAGCAGCTCCGCTTGCCATAAGAAGTGCTGGAAAAGACTCGTTGAGAATGGTCCAATCACATAAGCCCAAATATTTAAAAACGATATTGATTCGCTAAGAACAAAAGAGGGAGGGTTCAGGGCGCACAGAGCTGCAACCCAGGATGATTTGACAAAATCCAATCAGAGCTCAGCCTCAGGTCACATGCTTTTCAAAAGTCTACGTGCCTACATAGACTTTAAGGGGGGGCGGCGCCCCTGCGCCCCGTATTGACCAGCCGCCACTGCTATAGACAGAAAGCTGCGATGTACTAACAGTTCTATCGGAGCCAGCATTTACCTTTTCAGCAGTCTGGGCTACAAAAGCTGTTTTGTTGGATTGGACCAGACACAGTAGATGTTACTTCCCTGACCCTGTTTACGGTTTGCCGGTTGTCTGTCATTGAATCGTAAACAACAGTATGGTCAGTCCTATTACCAAACTAGATGGGTGCAATAAAATTAAATATCTGTAAACCAGTGAGGACTTGACCCTTTCTCTGATCTAGTTTTGTAGCTTACTGTATTTCTCATCTAATGAGATGCCTTCAGGTAAATAATTGACAGATTGGATTAACAATAGAGTTCATGTTTAGAAAACTAAAGTTGCTAAACCACAGTACACTATTTGGTCAGCTGAAATTCGACCGTTCCGGGTTCACCGGCTTTATCTGATTCGTGGTGCACCACTTGATTAACCTTGCTGTAGGCTCAGTCTCATGCTAAGTATCAAACAGAACTGGAGATACAGGTCAAGATAAGGCGCATTAGCTAATGCTCTTTTTGGCAGGTGGTAAGAGTTTCAGGAGGTACAGGTAGCACCCCTTCCCCCATTAGCCACACATTTTCCTTCTATCGAAAGATCCCCCGGTCAGTGTTTATTACCGTGTTTACATTGGGTCATCCATTTTCTAAAGTGGACAGCTTCTTGTGGCGTTATCATAGCACACTGAAGCCCTGTACGTTTCAGGCTGCTTTCATGAGTTTCATTTCACACATTCATTTAAATATATTCATAATGTAAATGGTTTATTAGAATTTTAGAATGCCTTGTACAACTGTTATACTATTAACCATGAGGATTTATCTAAAATTAGTGGTTTGTTTACATAACTTTTAAAGGTCTGGAATATCAAGTGACAAGACTAAAAAAGGGACAAAGTACTTTTTAATGCTGAACTTGTAAGAGGTGGATCAGTGGATCAGAGGTGGATCTATGGATCAGACTTGTTTATCCAATACATCCCACAGATGCTCAACAGAATTCAAAACTGGGGAATTCTGTTGCTTTCGTCAAACCATTGCTGAATTTTTTTTTTTGTTTACAGTTTGGCAGGGCACTTCATCCTCCTGAAATAAGCTACTGGCAGAAATCCTCTGAAATGGATTTCGTTACTTTTTTCCAAGGGTCATTGGAACACTGACGAGTAAAAAGATTGGCACTAAACATAGTTCATCATTTAAAACCTGTTTGGTGTCTGAATGTTTGCACTGGAGCTACAAATCTAATGCATGTAAGAGAAACTTTTTGCTTTAAGTTTAGCATTGTATAAACTGCATATGCAGTAGGGAATTGTCAAGTCCAGGCCCGGGACAAGCCATGATCGAGTCAAAACCAAGTCTAAGTCTTTGTTCACACTGCCAGCATGAAGTGACTTAAATCTGATTTTGTTATTTATCCTAATCTAACACAGATCAGATTTTTTAGAATCATCTGAATCATATTGAATCTGGTCCTAGATTGGATATACAGTATATACAATAAGTGGAGTTTTCACGCATGTGTAGGGCGCTGACGTCAGTAAGCACCGGAAGTGCAGGGATTTCAGAGCAGTGATAGCAATAGTTGTTAAAATAGCTAAAGTGAGGCGTCTGGCTTTCTTCCTTATTCTTTTCCCTGGACCTCAACAAATACAGCCGACTAGCTGTTTGCCGTCCTCCAGAGCAAAACCCCAAACATATTATTTTTGCTAAAATTGCATCCATTGTTTGAAATGAATGAATGAATGAATGGATGGATATTTTTTATTTATAAAAGTGAACTGTCATGACATGCAAATCCAATCTTGCCAAGACTTAGAATTGAACAATGTGGTTTATAATGTGAACGCAGGATCAGGACTGAAACCCATAAAATTCTTTTGAGGCCAAATCTTTACTACAGTTGGCTTCATTCGTGCCTTACGGTAATGGTTAATCTCTGTACTAAAAGAAGGAATTATGTCTTGTCAAACTTTGAGTTGTACTTAAAAGAAAAGACAAGATAAGCATTATTTTCACAAATACTCAGGTGAGACAGGTTCATATGAAGCATGACTAGGAACCTACAGTAGGTCTAAGTACAAATGCTAGTGAGTCCAAGGCAAGTGAAAAACAAAACAAAACAAAAAACAAAGGAGTTAATATTGTAAAAAAAGATAATCTGCATCCCTTAAAAGAAAAGGGAATGACTGTTTATAGACATTATAACGAGGTGTTGTTCTTCAATTAATAAAACAGTGTAGCCCAATCGCTGTTGTATAAGAGGAATAAAACACTTTCTGATGTGCTGTTATAGAAACATATCCTCTTTCATAACAATAACACTAAATATGCGGATTATTATTTTCCTTTTTGTTCGCACTGTAACGATTATAACCAACATCTCCTGCTGGATTATAAAGCCGCGTTGCTCACGTTGCAGATGACGGCTGAGAGTAAAATCCAGCGCTGACACAGGACGCTATTGTTCGACGGGCATTACTGAAACAGGCGTAATCTGCTTTGCCGTCCTCTCTTCATTTATTAGTAATGTGCGTAAAAGCAGATTAGCGAGCTTAACCCCTCTCCGTGATTTACTGCGCTGCAGAGACAGGACTTATTTGTTGTGGGACAACGACGTTTCCTGATTAAAATGCTCGTCACGTGCGCTAATCCTCTTTTTTGATACATCTAATGAGAACGATCACGTGCGATAATCGAGTCACTCATCAGAGACACGTTTCACTCGACGTAAAGATTTCAGCGCAAACAATTCCCACTCGAGTGAAAACACACAGAGACGCTGGTCGTATTTCAGTAGAATAACTTTTTCATTATGTTTGCTTTCTGTTCCATCTCTCTCTCTCTTAGAGACTCAAAGATTCATACAGCAGCTTTATCGGATTGATAACTATGGACATGCGTCTTTCCCACACCATCTCGTTTTTTTTTTTTTTCTCTCCTCTTGTCTCGCACCATCCCCATCCTGCTCTCTTTGCACTCCTTTTCTTTTCTCGGATGTACTCTCTCCATCGTTTTCTGCTCTCTTCTTCTGCCTTGTTTTTTATTCCTTCATTCATCTTTGCATCTGTTTCTCTCATTCTCTTTTTTGTCTTTCTTCCTCTTCTGTCTATTTCAATCCCTTGATATCCCTCTTTTTTTCTCTTATCCTATCACTTTCTCTGTCTTTCCATCACAGCTCTCTCTGTTTTCTCCAAATTTATCTTTCTACCAGCCTCTGTTTCTTTTTCCATCTCTCTCTCTCTCCCTCTCTCTCCCTCTCTCTCTCTCTCTCTCTCTCTCTCTCTCTCTCTCTCTCTCGCTCTCACACTCGTCACTCCCTGCAATACTTCACATCTCAACTGTCTCTCTGCTTCTTCCAGGTCTAATTCTCTTTTAAATCTCTTTTTCTCTTTATCCCTCTCTCCTATCTTTTTTTTTCCTCATTCTTTGCCTTTTCATTTCACTCTCTCCAGACCTCCCTCTTTCTCCATCATGCTCCCCTCCCACTCACCACGCTCATCCTTTCCCTATCTAAATAGCTTTCTGCTCTCTCTGTCTCTCTTTTTCTCCACCATCTTTTTTTATTTCTTTTTGTCCATCCGACTTTTTCTCGTCTATCCCATCTTCACCATCTCTGCATTATTGTCTCTCTCATATTTCTTTCCCTCTCTCTTCCTCTCTGTCTATGTTCTTTACCCATCTGTCCCATCTTTCTCCCTCCTTTCTCAGGGTGGTGTGTGTAGGTGGAGACGGCTCTGTAGCCGAAGTCGCTCAGGGTTTGTTGCTCCGGGCGCAGATGGATGCTGAGAGGGACACACACTCCACCTTCACGCCTGTCTCAGCACCACTTCCTCTAGGTGTGATACCAGCAGGTGAGGGTCACCACCATCACACACACACACACATATACACATATACACACACTGTGAAAAGAGTATGTGTCTAGTATCTCATATGTAACCCTTATACACTAATTATGAACGCTCACTTACCAGCTTCATACATCACGTTACCCAGAATTCCTCTGCACCTTCCTCCAAAGACTTCCCTGTCACAGTGATTTAGGCTGATCATGTTGTGAAGCTCCTCTGGCAAAAACAAACAGCTTCGCTCATAACTGTGTATGTGTGTGTATATGTGTGTGCGTGTTGTTATCAGACTGATTTAATCACAGCCAGGACAATCACATGCCGAGTTAATTGAAACAGAGCCTTCTTCATTACACACACACATGGACACACACACCTAAATCACACAGTAGGAACATACATTCACATGAACAGCAAGGCCACTTACAGTACGTATGCAACATACTAATACACACCAACAGATAAATCCTGGGGCTGTTCAAGCCAATCCGGGACTTTCGATTCACTAGTATCCACTAGTGCTTGGTACACTGGAGTCTTCACGTCTGAAACACCGGCCTCCCAGGAACTCCCTGCTTGGAGCGAGGTCAGGACTTCTGGTGTTGGTGAATGATTGTGTGTACACTTCCCACAGACAGATTTGTCAATTTTCAAGGATTAAGCATCCCACTAAATGTTCCACAGGAATGATCGCAGTGGGCCCCTGAGCCACCTCAGCCACGATCATTATGGTTCACGGACGTACAACCTTCTTTACAACATTCGCACTAATATTATTCTAATATTAGACTGCGGCTGAGAGTCTCATCACTGTACTGTGCGTGAAGTCTTCTGTAAATGTAAACTGGTTTTACACCATCATTTATAAAAAATTTAATCAAAAGTCCCGGTTTGATTCGAACGGACATCATATAAACATGTACACACACACAAATAGCCACAGGTGTACAAATAATCCTGTCTTAGCACTGCTTCCCCTAGGTGTGATACCAGCAGGTGAGGGTCACCAGCAACACACACACACACACACACACACACACATATTTTCGAATTTCTCTTATGTGCGCGCACACACATGTGTAGCGACACGACCACACACACACAACACACACACACATATTTTCGAATTTCTCTTTATGTGCGCGCACACAGCATGTGTTAGCGATGTGTAGTGCACTCATAAACATCCACAGTGGTGCCTGGATTGAAACTCGCAACCGTCCTTCCTAAAAAACAAAACAAATGAGGTTATTACCCCGCTGAGCCAACATGATCAGTGACTCATGTACACAACAAAAGCTGCCAAGTTGATTCCTTTCAGGTTTGGTGTCCATACTCGGTTAATTTAAGGCTGTTTTTAGGATTATATGCAACATTGCCCTAATTTGTTATTTCATTATGCTCCTTCCAATCCAACATGGCTGATGTTGTTCAGTAACCAGTTCCTTCTTGTCTGGATGGGAAAAAAGCAAAAGTGACAAGGTGATATGGTGGCGTATACGATCGGCTAATGCTGTAGTGATTGACAAGTGAGACAGAGGATGCCCCTCCTATCCAGAGAGCATGGGTTTTGCTTTCATAGATTCTGATTTCCAGATTCTGATGTGTGATTGTGAGAAAACCGCTTATAGAAATAAAATTGAATTGAATTGAATTGTGAGAAAACCGCTTGTTAGTGAGACTAATCAGAAAAAAATACAGAGAATAAAGACTGGACTTTGTAACAAAGGAAAATGGTCATGTGCAGTTCTAAGTGCAGATTGACCCTATTCCATAATGATGGGTGTGACAGACATAATCAGTACTATACAAGCCTCTGGATGCAGTATTATGATATAGGAATGCTTCAGTTGCTCAGGTCTAAGCTCAGCATTGCTACTGTATGTGGCAATAAAATGAAGTTAGCTGTCGACCTTGCATTGTGCACTGGTGCACTGTCATGTTGGAACTGGTGTGAGGTTGTTTTTTTCAGGCGTGTTAGGCTCGGGCCCTTAGTTATAGTGAAAGAAACTCTCAATCCTGCAGCATATCAAGATATTTTGGTTTCATTTCATGCTCCCAACTTTGTGGGAACAGTTTGTGGACGGTCCCTTCCAGTTCGCACCAGTGGACAAAGCAAGCTCCATAAAGACATGGATGAGCGAGTTTGGTGTGGATAGAAAGTGATAGAACACCTCTGGGATGAATTAGAGCAGGGAATGTGAGGCAGACCATCTCGTCCAGCATCTGCGTATGACCTCACAAATGCACTTCTGGATGAATGATCAAAAATCCCCATAAACACACTCCCACACCTTGTGGAAAGCCTTCCCAGAAGAATTGAAGCTATTATAGCTGCAAAAGGGGGCGGGGCAAAATGGATGTTACTCAAGTTCATATGCATGTGAAGGCAGGCGAGTCAATACTTTTAGCAATTTTGTATATATATATATATATATATATATATATATATATATACAGTATAGACCAAAAGTTTGGACACACCTTCTCATTCAAAGAGGTTGAATTTGTATTATGGCAAGAAAAAAGCAGTTAAGTGAAGAAAAAAACGAGAAAATCCGAAAAAAAAGTCCGAAAAATTGGGAAAACTTTGAAAGTGTCCCCAAGTGCAGTCACAAAAACCATCAAGCGCTACAAAGAAACTGGCTCACATGCGGACCGCCCCAGGAAAGGAAGACCAAGAGTCGCCTCTGCTGCGGAGGATAAGTTCATCCAAATCACCAGCCTCAGAAATCGCAGGTTAACAGCAGCTCAGATCAGAGAGCAGGTCAATGCCACACAGAGTTCTAGCAGCAGACACGTCTCTAGAACAACTGTTAAGAGGAGACTGTGTGAATCAGGCCTTCATGGTAGAAGATCTGCTAGGAAACCACTGCTAAGGACAGGCAACAAGCAGAAGAGACGCGTTTGGGCTAAAGAACACAATAAAGAACACAATAAAGAAAACTCGCTGAATGAGAAGGTGTGTCCAAACTTTTGGTCTGTACTGTGTATATACATAAGAATAAAATGTAAAAATTAAAAATACAAAAGTTGCCAAATGTGGTTCTTTTCCTGGTTAAGGGTTAAATAACATTTTTTTGTGTGCTAACAAAATGAATACCATGAACATGTTACTCTATAAACATTTTTAAAAATGTATAGCTTAAACAATATTACGTACAGCATGTTAACATTAACCTATTGTTAGAGTCGTGTGAATTTAGCTATGTTGTGTCATGTAAAAAAAATAAAATCTAATCATAAACGTGAAAAAATTATGGTGCATTATGTCTTTTCCAGTTGCAATAAATTCTTTCAGATTGGCAAAAATAATGATCAGTATCAGCTCGGTGCATTCGCATTTCATATTTACTGTATATCAGTACATCACTCGCCTCTTCACTCAGTATCTGATTGATAATGTTTTGTTTTTTTTTCTTAACCATTCTGCTAATCTTCTAATCAGTCAGAATAGAGTAGGTCACACCTTCCTTAAATCAGATTCCAGTAGGCTAGTGTACTGACTGACAGTCAGACAGACAGTAAAATACTCCAGTATACGAATCAAGTCCAATCCCATCCTCATAACCAAGTCGTAATTTTACAGCAACCATGTCTTAAAAACAACACATTATTCACTCCACACTAGCTGAACACGTAAAACGACTCTTGCGGCCCAATTAAGAGCGGCGTCTCATATACGGCGCTCCCTATGTAGCCCATAACGCGGAAAGCGCACGCTCCTAATTAATTCGCTCGCTCCTAAGGGTTTCCACGGGACTGTTAATTTCTTTGATATTCCAGGCAAAGAACCAACAATTTTTTGACGAGGCTCTAAGACATGCTTGACTAGCGAGTCGGCGCGTCGCATTCATCTGCCCGGATGAGGGAGAGGAAGGGGAGGGGGGCACATTAACAGCCTTATGAATATTCATGTCGTCTGCTTAATTAAGTTAATTGTTCTGCAGAAGTGCTCGCACTTCCAAGGACATTTTTTTTTCTCCTCCTCTCACTTTACTCCCCCCCTCAGTCTCTCTCTCTCTCTCTCTCTCTCTCTCTCTCTCTCTCTCTCTCTCTCTCTCTGTCTCACGCTCTCACTTTCAAACCCCCCACCTATTTCAGTGCTCCGGAATGGGGACGGCTAATATATTGCGATGTTGGCACAAGCTCGAGAGCTGTTATTTCTTTCTTGAAAGAGATAAAATATGGAACTTCAGAACGCGAAGATTACACAAAAGCTGCCCGCCAAGCAACAATGGTGTAAAAAAAAGAAAAAAAAGAAAAAAAACAATCACGGATAGTAATGAAGATGCCATTGTCTTCATCCAGGCCACGTAGACGGATCTCAGGTGGACGCCGGTCGGCAATAAGCACGCCGAACAATGAGCCTGATATCACAAAATGCTAATTTCAGTATTTAGATAATGCTAGAGCAGGTGTAGGGAATTCGCGGAGATAATTTAGAAAGTGTACGGCCGAACATCGATCACAGATCGTAAAAACACACGTATAAACACTTCCCAGTCTGTTATAGAATGATGCAGAAGAGAGTTTGTTATTGTCTATGCAATGGCTCAGAGCCTGAACTAGAACACACACACACAGAATATGTGCTACAGTCACCACTGTGCTGAGAATGGTCCATTATCCTAATAATACTGAACTCTGATTAATGGGCAGTGGAGAGGGAGATGAGAAATTGTGCAGAACAGATGGGTAGCACTCAAAAGTTATATATCTATAATATGCATGTCGGTAGGTTTACCTGATAAACTGATTAAATGAGTGTTGCTGAAAGATATGGCTGTATGGATGGCTAACCTAGGAGAACCCTTTCAAAGCCTTTAAACTTGCACACATCAAATGTTCACTATATACAGTAGTTCCGGCTTTTTCTTTTGCACTTAACACAATCATATTTTGACAGCCAGGATCTGAATACTAACTGAATTGGTTAGATTTATGTCCATTTCACTACGGTATAAATACAGTACTGTGCAAAAGTCCTGAGCCACACATATTTCTTCATATTTTGCTTCCAAAGAACCAGACTTTACTGTATTTTTAATGTAGTCTTGAGAATAGTTCTCCAGGCTCCCTAAAGGACTTTTTTTTTTTTTTTTTCCCGGTGCTCATTTTCAGTCCAGTCCATGGTACACTTTATTATAATCTTGCTTTGTGCACTGGTGCGCAGTCATGTTGGAACTGGTGTGAGGTTGTTTGTTTCAGGCGTTAATCTCGGCCCCTTAGTCACAGTGAAAGGAACACTCAGTGCTTTAGCATATCAAGACATTTTGGTTAAATTCCATGCTCCCAACTTGGTGGGAACAGTTTGAGGACGGCCCCTTCCAGTTCCAACATGACTGCGCACCAGTGCATAAAGCAAAGCACCGTCCATAAATACATGGATGAGCGAGTTTGGTGTGGAGGAGCTTGACTGGCCCGGCCCGACCTCAACCCCATAGAACACCTTTGGGATGAATTAGAGCAGACGGGCCTTCTCGTCCAACATCAGTGTCTCACCTCACAAATGTACACATTTTTATATTGTATCTTTAGGCACTTTGCAGTTTGCTGCAGGAAAAACATTGGTTCCCATTTTTATTTCATTTCTATGTATATAATTTTATTGAATGTAATTTAAATTAAAGGAATGAGGGGTGGCTCCAGACTTTTGTACACTACGGCATCTCTCCTATAACTTGATTCTGTAAAGCTGCTCTGCAACAATGACCACTATGAAAAATTCACTATCTATGAAATGAAGTTTAAATGAGTTGAATTGAATTGAATTGATCAAAGCACAACATTCTTTATGTCACAAAATCACATTTAGCTACAGTTGCAAGATATTGACAACTTTATACAGAAGGAACTGCCTGGCAGCTTTTGATCACACATCACATGCCGTAATCACCTATGAATTGGCTATGAACGAATTAGTACAATGTACTTACTTATGATGTAATCACTTACAACTCCACTCCAAACTGCCCCAAACTCAGGGTTAACCTTCACTAACATGTCTATGAACTTACACAGTTGTCTATGATGTACCTAAGATGACCTCCACTTGCTTTTCCATGTATTGCCACAATTTGTCAATATATACTTCTATACTCTGGTTTTGGATATTTGTAGACCTTTAGCAATTTATTTGAGTTAGATTTGTCCATTTTAGCAGACTTTTTTTTTTACATTTTCATTATGAATATAGACTCACCCACTTTTTCAAACTCCTTGTGTGTGTTGTTCTTCCAGGGTGTGTGTGAGAGTTCTTTGTTAAACTAGTGTCTCTTCACCTGATGAGCTCCATGCAAAAAACACATACACACACCTGTTTACTCGCACACACCTGTTCTCACACACTCACATACACAGATACAAACCTCCTCTGGCATGAGCTGATAGCAACTTAAATTAATGCCCTGTACCTGACAGTGTGTCCTCTAATGATTAACCGCATCTCTCTTTCCACTTGCTAGTTTTTTGTTTTGTGTGTGTGTGTGTGTGTGTGTGTTACAGAGAGAGGAACAGAAAAGAGAGGAAATGGTGTGTTTGAGTAAAATTGATTGCCAGGTGCAGCAGGACGCAAATGTGGACGCAAGCGATTTAATGTTTCTCTGTACAAATGAGTATTTATACACATTAATCTTAGTGTCACTCACTGTCCTATAAACTGTTGTCAGTTTATTAGTCTACCTGATTTAATATAAGGCAGGCCACCTTTATTGCCATTATAAAATACATCGTTGCACAGCAAAATGCAATACTGTTCATTAAAAAGATGTTTGCTGTAAATGGTGTTGTGTTTGTTAGTGTGTACAGGTGTGAGGGGTTTTACAACACATATTACACTGCATTGAATAGCATGCAAGTGTGTCCGTATATATAAGTCTGTGTTCAGGCACATAGAAACAAACCTCTAAAAATAAACTAACTAGGAAACAGACAAATAAACTTGTATTTAACTGACTGACTTACAGATTTATTAACCTAATGACTCACTGGATGATTTATTAAGTAACTGACAGACTGAAGCACTTACAGTGTTTACTTACTGGTGTATTGACTAACTAACTGACCGACTGTCAGATTTAATGATGTGTTAATTGACGAATTGACTGATTTACTAATTGACTGATTGACTTAGAGATTTATTAACTGACTGCCTCACTGATTTATTTAGTAACTGACTGACTCGCTAACTGACTGCCTTAATAAACACACAGATAAACATACTGACTGCCTTAGATACGGTGTGTTGGTTTAAATAACTTAATGACTGGCTCATTAACTTCTGAACTACTGACTGACTGACGTAAGTACTCATGTACTTACTAATGTACTGACCACCTTACTGACTTAAAATGAATCTCAACTGACTGACTGGCTGACTTACTGATGTACTAACTGACTGACTTAGAGGTTAACTGATTGACTTAAAGAGTCACTGACATTTATTAAGTAACTAACTGAATGACTAACAACACACACAAACATAAACTTACTGACTGACTGACTTCCTGTGTGCCGGTCTGACTGACTGACTGACTGACTTTCTGACAGACAGTACTGACTTACTGACTGACCGCCCTCCTGAATGGCAGAATTACTGACCTGCTTAATTACTGACTGTCCGCCATCGTGACTGACTTACTGAAGTACTCATTTACTCACTAATGTACTGACCGCCTTCCTGACTTAAATTAACTTACTGACTGGCTGACTTTCTTCCTGACAGACTGGCCTACTGACTGATTGGCATACAGACTTGCTGACATAGTCACCAGCTGATGACTGATTTACTTATTTACTGATTTACAATGATTAACTTGCTGTATTATTGACTGACTGACCTGAAATTTACTGACTTGCTGACTGAAGTTTGTATGTACATGATCAAATGTATTTATTTTTTCTCACTATTTATTTCATTCAACATATTTTATTTATGGTCTTTTTATTTTTTTTTTTCAGGGTCTGCCAATGTTGTCGCATGCTCTGTCCATGGCGTGAAACATCCTGTAACTGCAGCATTACACATCATACTGGGTAAGAGTGTGCACGTGTGTGTGTGTGTGTGTGTGTGTGTGTGTGTGTGTGTGTGTGTGTGTGTGTGTGTGTGTGTGTGTGTGTGTGTGTGTGTTTGTTTGTTTGTTTGTGTGTGTGTGTTTACATCTCTATGTTAATGCCTGTGTGTCATTTCTTTTGGCAAATGATAGAAATATTTCCAAGTCAGGAACAAAGTGCACATTGTAACATTATAACAACACCAATGAAGAGAACTTCTACACCACCAACAAGAACAGTAGCACTAATAACAACAACAACAACAAGAGAAATAACACAACAATAATCACCAGATGACCAAAAACAGTAACACAAACAAGAACTTTAACAAGAAAAAAAAACTCCAGTAAGAATAGATGTTGCTATGACTACCTATGTCCTAATAGCTTTAACTAATGTTACAGTATGACTAATACCACCACTACCCCTGCTCCTTCTATAACTCCTCCCCTTAGCCTCCTCCTAATACTACAGATACTTCTGGTACTAATGCTGCAACGATTAACGCCACTCCTCCACCTACTGCTCCTACTCCTACTCCTACTCCTTCTTCTACTCTTACCACTACTCTTAATACTACTACTATTACTATACTCCTATTAATTATACCTACTTCTACTCCTAATACTAATCCTCCTCTGCCACTTCCCCCTCCTATCATTACTAATACTTCTACTCTGTACCACTACTCTTAATACTACTAATCCTCCTCCTCCTACAATTACTCCGAGTACTTTTTTTCCCCTTACTACCCCTCTTAAAACTAATCCCCCTCGTTTTACTACTATTCCTATTACTACTTTAATACTAATCCTCTTCCTCCTACTCCTCCTCATCCTCCTACTGCAACTCCCACTACTATTACTCCTCCTACTACGCTTAATTCTAATCCTCTTTCTTGTCATAATGCCTGTGCGTATCAGCTTTTCCACTTTCCTTTGGCATCTGTCCCAACATTTCGCTCTTCCCGTCTGTTACTCTTTGTGTATATTTCCCATTATCGCTCTCTGTTTCTTTTTTTTTTTTTCTAGCCGTCTCTCCATATGGTTATCTGCATGTCTCTCTGGTGTATCCGTATGTTTCTTCTCCTTTCTGTATGTTCATTTATGCCTGTATATGTATGTATAGATTAAGCCGTCCATCTGTTTCTCAGTCTGTACATCTCGTCCCACTCTCGCTCTATTCCAGCTTGTTCTAACTCCTCTCTTTCTCTGTCTCTCTTTATACAGTGGCACTTTTTCACCTCTGTGAATTTAATCCGTTCCGGCGAGTTCTTAAGGTGAAAATTCATATTGTGAAAAGCATTTTCTCATCGGAAATAATGTAAATGCAGTTTATCCGTTCCAACTATGCAAAAATAATACCAATATTACCAATCAACACTAGAATTATATTTTTTGCGTATAAAAATATTGAAAACATTTAGAAAAGACATGTTAATGAAGTAAAATCTGAAATAAATAGACATCAAACCTCACTTAACCTCAATTTATGATTCCCTTTGGCACCGGCTGCTTTAAAAACCAGACTGAAAGCGGCTCACTTTTCTTCTTGCTACCGTCCTTGTGGTGCTGTGTCTTCACAAAATATTGCACAAAATGCAAAAAAAAAAAAAAAAAACCTGGTGCTGGTTGTTAATTGGTGATTTCTGAGGCTGGTGACTCTAAATGATCTTCTCCTCTGCAGCAGAGCTAAGTTCTGGTCTTGTTTTCTGGGAAGGTCTTCATGAGAGACAGTTTCATCATGGAGCTTGATGGGTTTTGCAAATGCACTTGACACAATAATGTTCTAGCAAGAACAGTTCCAGAGAGGCTTAAAATAACAACTGACTGTTGTTGTTGTTGTTGTTGTTGTTGTTGTTACTTAATTACAGTACCTAATGCCTTATGTGTTAGTTTATAGTTTTGAAATCTCCAGTATTGTTCTAGAACGTAGAAAATAAATCACTAAACAAACAAAAACGTTAAATTAGAAGGTGTGTATATATGTATGTACGTAGGTGCGTATACTATTTTCTTTTCTTTCTTTTTTTTTTTTTTTTGTCATGTCAGTCTCCAGTGTCTCTTTTGTATTACAATAGCAGATCGCTTGCCCCTCTGTTTAATTAGGGCTACCAAGCTTGTTGTGGGAGTGATTTAGGTGTGTGTGTGTGTTATACATGAGTGTTTAGCCATGTGAGCTATCTCTCCAGCACCAATGATGCTTTTTAACAGGTCCCATGGCAGACGAGAGAGTCCCCGGAGGGGACGGCGTGCTCGTCTGTCCCCGTCTCCCTCTCTCCATCGTATTTCGTGTTCGTGCTTTCGGGCTTTTTGGCCAGGCCACTTTTTGGCTGTTTGAGAATAAGGACGCTGGATCTTTTGCATGTGTTTGTTTGTGTCTGTATGTGTGTGTGTGTGTGTGTGTGTGTATGGTTGTATGTCCTTGTGTGTCAGGTGTTTTTTGCGACGTTTGCACCGATGCGTCTGGTCCATTGTGTTGCCTGTGCAATCTCTCTTGGGCTTACTATGACAGACAAGCGGATTTGGCTTGTGTCAGGGGATTACACACACACACACGCACACGCACACGCCACACACACACACACAGCTGGGCTTGCATCTCAGAAAAGCTCGCTAATAGCAAAACCTTGAGCTGTAGCTTCATGATAGAATTAAGTTGCTTTATCAGAAAGCTTAAATGAGATGTGCTTTTTTAAAAAATAGCTTCTTTTATATTATTTCGATCAGTACAAAAAAGATGTAACACAATATATTATCACATAAACAGTATCACAAGCTCAAAATGTGATGGAAATGTGATGTATTAGCAATGCCGCTGTTACAGTATGTAGATATAAAGGCATCTGGAGTCATCTAACAGTGCACATAAACTAAGGTTTACTACAAAATGTAGAAATTTATTTTAAAATTAATATCTCGAAGCTAAAATAAACAATGTGACTAAATTGTAAAGAGATACCTTTTCTAAACACTTCTTACTTTCACATTAATAAAGCTCAGTGTCCCGTCACTGATTATCACTGTTATAGATGATGTTTTATGGAGGAAGACCACAAGGAGGAAGATGATCGATGATCAGTCCTGGAGCTTGTCATGCTTTAAAAGATTTAATCTGCACATACTGTATATTTATATCACTGTTAATTCTTGAATATTAAAAGGTGTATAGAATGACTTGATTCAAATTAACCCAGCATTACCACAGCATCTGCTACAATATGATACAGTACAATAAAATATGATGTGGATCATAAAGCAATGTACAATTGTTTTTTGGATTATACTGACTGCACTACAATTAAGATTAAAATTTTAAATATATGGTTTGATCTGAGACAATACCATTTGTGTCCCTCATGATATGATATTATATGATATGATATGATATGATATGATATGATATGATATGATATGGTTGTGTTTTATAAAGCAAAAGTTTAATATTTTATGCTAACACTGAATCTGATGACAGTGGTGGTGATGGTTGTGGTGAAGGTTGGGTTAGTGGTGGTAATAATGGGGTATTGGGGTGGGGATGAGGATAATGTTGCTGGTGATTGTGGTGGTGGTAGTGATGACTGTGAAGGTGGTGGAGGTGATGTTGGATGATGTGGTGGTGGTTGTGAAAGTGATGATGGATGGGGTGTTGGTGGTGTTGGTGGTGATTATGAAAGTGGTGGTGGTTATTGTTTATGGTGGTGGTGATAATGGTTGTGGCTGAAATTATGAAAATGAGGGCGGTGATGGTGGTGTTTATCATCGTGGTTCTGATGATGGTGGTGGTGGTGATTATGAAATTAATGATGTGTTGGTGGTGATCATACTGTTATAACCATGATGATGATGGGAATAATGGTGGTCATGGTGGTAGTGATTATGAAGATGATGATGGGGATGTTGGTGGTGGTGATAATGGTAATATTAAACAGTACACACCCGCACAGATGTTGACTGTACGAGTGACGCACATGCACTGAGACTGAGCACGGGAGACGATTACCCACAATCCCAAAGCGCACGAGAGAGAAGAACCATTGGCTTGTGATCACGTGACACTCGGCAGATGAAGAACTTGCGTACTACTCGTTTGTCAAGACCTTGCTCGTTTATCAAGTTAAAATGTATTAAACAATTTTGCTCGTCTTGCAAAACGCTCACAGACCAAGTTACACTTCCACTGTTTTTGTATACTCTGGTTGTCCCTCATTTTTCTTATATTATTTGACTTCAATTGATAAATTCGAAGCCCTAATAATTAATCACCTTGCTTTTTTGTTGTTGCTTCAGATTACTTTTCCCATTGCCTTTTGAGATGATGCATCGAACTAAACGGAATTTTAACAGCAGATGATACATTGGGAAATTTCGGTGTGGATGCCTCGGTCTTTAGTAATAAGTTCTGCTATGAGTATTGCATTTAATATAAATCACAAGCGCATTGCTGTATCCCTGTTTATTCTTCCCTGGCTCTCTGGGTGTTTCTCAGACCTGCTTGGCTGAGGAGTGGGCTGATTAACCCAGTACTGACCCTCTGATTGTTGGAGAGCATATCCCATTATTAACTCCTCAGACTGAAGATGTGGGCCATATGGCGGTGTAACTCATCGTGCTTGACCAAAGGGAGGTGGGATACGATAAGAAGTGGGTGCGGCATGATCTTTTGTTAGCACTAATTGAGATTGGCACGGACTCTCAGGCTTTTCATCACTAGTCTCGGCATTTCAGGAGAAGCTTTCACAACGCACCAGCACAATCGTAAGGAGTTGAGAAGAGGCTGTCATATAAAGCCGTCAAACCCATCACATGGACCAAAGGAGCAACATCTTAAAATCTCTCACCTTTTTTTTATTTTTGCTCAAAGGCATGAAGGAAAACTAAACAAGAACATGCACAACACCTGACAAGAACCGGGGGCTCACGCACAGGGGCTGATGGAGGGCTTGTTCATTTCTAATTAAGCAACATTTACGCATGTGAATAAGGCCAACTGCCAGGATTTGGGGAAAGCATTTGAATAATTCATGAGCAGGGCGACAGGAATGAAGAACAGAAAAGGGTCAGGCACGGCCAAGGCCGAAGGGATTGGGACGTCGTAGCCAAGGAGGGAAATGATCCGGTGGATGTGCACCAAAAACACGCACACACACACACACATACACACACACATACACACACACACACACACACACACACACACACACACACACACACACACACACACACACACACACACACACACACACACACACACACACACACACACACACACACACATACACTGGCATGCCCTGAATCAGCTCGGGTATTGACACTTGACGGATGACTTGTCAGTTTTACTGTTAGAATTAGAAATGAGAATGCTTTCATTTTTCTCTCTTTTTGGTTTTTAATGTTGCCACGCGCATATCGAAGCCATCATGGATGCCCCGGAGGCTGGCTTTGATTCATTCGCTTCGAGCAGATTCCAGAATGGGCATTATTTATGAGGAAGGAACTGGGTTTGAGCTTTACTTTGTGTTGTATTAGTCCTGTAACACATCGTAGTTTTCTCCTGATTCCCATGTGCTTTCAGCTTGGATTCCCCATTTGCTTTTTTGGTTCTCTCAAAACTTTTTTTTTTTCGTACCTAGAAATGTTATATTCAGGACCTAGTTTGTTATCCACACAACAAATTCTGTCTTGGGGGAAGACTTGAGGGACAGAGTGACTCAGAATACACTATTTGTGTGTGTGTAGGTCACAGACAGCCAGTTGACTTGTGCAGCGTGAGCTCGATGGGTGGGCTGCTGCGGTTCGGGTTCTGCGCGATGCTGGGTTTCGGTGGTCAAGCGCTAGCTGTGGCAGAGAGACTGAACTGGATTCCGCCCACACAGAGACACGAACTCGCCCTCATCACTGCGCTCGCTCAGCTCAGGTACAGTCTATATTTTTCTCTGTAATTAGCCTCACTGTCTGGCTTTCTGGATGAACGGTACCGTCTTCCTCATTCCCATGTATTTCTGTGGCTGAAGAAATGAACACTGTAAGCATGTATAACACAACACCACCAAACTTTTTTCCTGAGACAGTGGATAAGCAGAAGTTGGGATCACATTATGCCCTGGGTGATTAATTTCTGGTGGACTTTTGACAGTGTATTACGTATATGACCTTTAGCATTTTATTTCCCTCTCTTTCTTTCTTCCCTTTCTTTCTATTGCAACTTTTTTTTCTTCATTTTTCTCTGTCTGTATCTCTCTCTGATAATGGTGACTATGAAGACCTGAAGACTGTGAGTTCTCCTTTATCCCAAGCAGCCCTGAAGAATCAGATCATGCCCAGTGAGTATCGCCTATTTTCTATGTATTTTTTTACTTAATCAGTCACTTTCATCAGATCAGAAAGCTAGCATGACTCAAGGTCATCCAGTGAACACACAGCTGATGGCACCGTTTGAGCTCACTAAGTATCGATGCCTTGTGTTTAAACAGAAGTGAAGTTCAGGAGGACGTAAGCGACATTGGTGAGTGCTGGAAAAATAAGATAGTGTTTCCTTGCTTGTATTTCCTACTGCCCATGATTTTAATGCTTTTTCTCTCTTCTCATTTCGAGTAGAAGATGCTGAGTGGCAGGTTCGCAGAGGTCTCTATCTCAGCCTGACCATTACGTCCATCCCATGTTTGTGCTCTGTGGCTCCTAAAGGCCTTGCTCCATTTACCAGGTGTGAGCTTCAAACACACACCAGTCTACACACTGGAGGTCCAGCTTTAGATGAATTAATAGCGTAGCTGCAAGCAGCTCCTGGGTCCTTGGTCAAGAAGCTTTCCAAAAAGTTGAACTTAGAATCAGGGGCATGTACCTGTACATTTAGTCATGTTTAGTCTTTGAGGATTGCTCGAGTTAATTCATCTAGATTGGTCATTAAGCATTGAACAGAAAGGACTGATTAGTCAGGGTTTAACAAGTTATGCCTGGTCAGTTAAAATTGGTCGGTCAGGAATAATCAGCCATAAGTGTTCAGTCTGTCAAGATTTCTCATTCTTTGGTCTGTCAAGATCCTGTATTTAGTCAGGCAGCTAGTCATTATCGGTGAGTACGAGGGGTGTTCATGTCAATGTGATGGCATTTTTCGTGAATGAACCTACATGAATTTACAGAAGACTTCACGCACAGTACAGTGATGAGACACTAAGCCACAGTAAACTATCTGAATGTTGCATATTTTTTAGAGAAGGACGTGAATGACGATCCTACACAAGATGACTGTCTCTTGGAACTGTACAGACAGTCATTCACCAACACCACTTGTACATTACAGGAACTCGACTGGGAGTTATTGTAACATCCCCCTTACAGTCCTGACCTCACTCCATGCCATTTCCACATGTTTGGGTGGTCACTTCCTGTGAGACCAGCGTTTCAGACGTGAAACATGAGAAGTGAAACTCATATATTATATAGATTCATTATACACAGGCTGATATATTTCAATAGTTTATTTCTTTTATCTTTGATGATTATGGATTACAGCATATGAAGACCCAAAATTCAGTATCTCTGAAAATTTGAATATTGTGAGAAAGTTCAATATTGGGGACACTTAGTGTCAGTCCTTAATCAGCTAATTAACTCAAAACACGTACAAAGCTTCCCTGAGCCTGGTTCAGTAGGCTGGCTGTTCACAGAGTGCTGTATCCAAGCACATTAATGGAAAGTTCAGTGGAAGAAAAAATGTGGTAGTAAAAGTGGACAAGCAACAGGGCATTCAAGAACTTGGGGGAGATTCACAAGGAGTGGACTACAGCTGGAGTCGGTGCTTCAAGGGCCACTGTGAACAAACATATCCAGGACACGTGCTATAACATTCGCATTCCCTGTGTGAAGCCACTCTTGAACCAGAGACAACGTCAGAGGCGTCTTAACTGGTCTAAGGACAAAAAGGCCTGGACTGTTGCCCAGTGGGCCAAAGTCCTCTTTTCAGATAGAATTCAGTTTTGCATTTAATTTGGAAATCAAGGTACCAGAGTCTGGAGGAAGAAAGGAGAGGGACAGAATCCAGTTTGCTTGAAGTCCAGTGTAAAGTTTGCACAGTCAGTGGTGGTTTGGGAAGCCATGTCATCTGTTGGTGTTAGACCACTGTGTTTTATCAGGTCCAAATTCAGCGCAAACGTGTACCAGAAAGCTTTAGCACTTCACGCTTCCCTCTGCTGACCAGCTTCATGGAGATGCTGATTTCATTTTCCAGTAGGACTTGGCATCTGCCCACACTGAGAACAGATAATCTATGGGATATTGTGACGAGGAAGAAGTAAGACATCAGACCCAACAACACAGAAGAGCTGAAGGCTGCTATCAGAGCAACCTGGGCTTTCATAACACCTGGGTTGAGATGCACCTGTATATCAGTCAGGGCTGGTTAAACCTTGCTGATCAGTTAGCAGTGGTTAGTTAGGAATTTCTAGTGTAGATTGGCCAGGCAGGTTTAGTCATTGAGTTTTGTTCAGTCACTGTCAGGCACTTCGGGTTAGACAGTGTTGGTCATTTAATGAGTTCAGTTCTAGGTTGTTTAGCCTGAATTTTTTTGGTTAGAATTAGTCAGATAAAGTCAGTCTGCCTGTCTACCTGGGATCGGACATTATTGTATAGTCAGAACTAGAAAGCTAGTCAGTTACTAGAATAGAAAGATCAGTTAGCCTTGATGCGTAAGTGTTAGTAAGTCAGTATCAAAGAGGGGGGGATTGGTCAGCTGATTGTGAACAGGCAGGACTGATGGAGGGAGTCAGTCAGTTTTGGTAACCTGCATTAAGTGAGTATTAATCAGTCAAGGCTGGTCAAAGCTCAGTATGGTTAGTGTAGTATTTAGATTCAGTGTGGCCGTTTCAGATATGTATTTATTAGACAATAAAAATGAGGAATGACTGATCAGTCATTGTTAAGTCAGGATTGGTTAGTTTCGAATGGATAGTATTACTAATGGTAAAGGATGGCCAGTCAGTAGTGATCGGCAAATATAGTATGACATGAATCATGAATGGAAAAATGTATAGTTTGCACACTCACACTCTGAGATCTACAGTTGGTTTTGTCTCCACAAACCGCTGGCAATAAAACAGAAGAAAGTTGAATAGACAGATTTCCCTAACCCTGGGTCAGTAGACTGGCTGTATCTTCTGTGTTTGTTAGAGCTGAACCCAACACTACCTAATAAAGCCTCCTAATCCGCAGAAGATCTGAGGTTAGACCTGGACGTTGGCTCAGACATCTTAGCATAAAGTAGGCTAATCAGGCCATAAAAGGTCTGATTAAAGGAAGTGATGTAGAAGGCTTAACACTCTAGCAGATGTCCACATCCTTAAATGCCCTGAAAAAGGCAGAGCGTGGTTTAGATTTAATCTGCATACTTTCAATCTGCATTATCCTGAAGTATGTATAGTCCCGGACAGACAGCTACACACACAGTAATGCCGAAGTGTGAACGTCACAGTTTCAGCTCTGGCCTCAGAAGAGTTTTAATAGAAATATTTTTTTAAAGCACCGCAAAGTGAAAACAGAAACTATTCCCATAGATAGGCACTAATTAAAGAAAAGTGACATGATAATCCTAAGACTAACTCCCTTTTCTACATTTTCAGGCTGAACAATAACAGCATGGCGCTCACAGCTGTAGCAAACACTTCCAGGTCAGAGTTCATCAAGCACCTGAAACGCTACAGCAGCTCGAACAATCCGGTGAGCTCTCTTGAACGCGGCGGTGCTTTTTATGACCCAACCTTTGGATCACCCTGTGCTCAGGACATCCCACCCATGATAACGGTGTTAGCAATCCTTGCGGCTTATACAGATTTAGCGCGCGAATAGATAGATTGGCGCGAGTGACGTCTCAGGGTAAGGAGTGATTAGCCCGTTTCAGACTCCATGCCTCTTTCTGTCCTTTTCCTGCTCAGTCCAGCCTGATGCGCTTTCTTAACCTACATTCTATAAATATTGCCCAATGAAAGAAAGCTTCCATGTGTACTGTACATGTATGTGTGTGTGGCGGTGTTTTGATGTTTTAATCTTAAATGACAGATTAACAACAAATAATCTCAGTCTGCATGTAGTGTTTGTAGTTCATGCATCACCTCTTTAAATTTAAGTTTAAGTAACAGCCGTATTACACCTCGACCTGTGCTAGTGCTTCACACAGCTATTCCCATAAAAAAATGTGAAGGCTGCAATATATAACAGGTAATATATGCATACAATATAAATATTGAAAAAAATCCTTCCAATGTAATCATTTGTACCATTATTTGCTGTCATCCTAAAAAAAAAATACATTTGACACAATATATTTAATAGCGTCGGCAGGGTGGTGTAGTGTTTATCACTGTGGCCCCGCACCACCAGGGTCCAGGTTCGATTCCTGCCCTAGGGTCTGTGTGCATGGAGTTTGCATGTTCTCCCCGTGCTTGGTGGGTTTCCTCCCACAGTCCAAAGACATGCAGATTAGGCTAATTGGTATTCACAAATTTCTCGTAGTATGATTGCATGCAATGAATTGGCACCCGGTTCAGATTGTAACCCCCCTCCATGTGCTTAAAGTTTCCTGGGATAGGCTTCAGGCTTCCTGTGACCCTGTACAGGATAAGCTTTATAGAAGATTAAAGAATGAATGAACATTTAATAGATACCGATCATGTCAAAAAAAATGTTTTTGACAAATGGTGCAGCCTTAGTCTTCATTACCATTTATGCTCAGACTTTATTTGTCACATTTATATTGCAGCACAGTGAAATTCTTTATTCTTCACATATCCTGGCTTTGTCAGAGTGCAGGGTCAGCCATGATGCAGCGCGCCTGGAGCAGACAGGGTTCCATGCCTCACGCAAAGGCCCAACAGCAGCAACTTGCTTCAAGCTGGGCCTCAAACTGCCGACCTCCCGATTAGTAACTGCCCCATTTCGTTCCATTTTAGTGCTCGGTAGCCAGCTAGCTCGTTCCGTCCCTTTAAGAGATCTCTTCATCTTCACGTGGTGAAGGACTGCACTGTCCAATAAACACTGAGATACTCTATATCTGCAAAAGTTGATATGTGGACACCTGACTATCACCGCTCACAGAATGCTTTCGGGACGAGAATCACCAGGGACCAGCAGATAAGATATCATCACAATCGCTGATTCAATTTGTATTGCGATTCTGTAAGTATCACGATTTTATAAATATCCTGATCAAAAATAACTTAGCAAAGATTTCACTCCTACAGTACTTCACATGATACCGTGCTGCCTCGGAATGTGTGAATAGATTGGAGTGTGCCACCTGTAGGACTATAGAGGAACTGCAAGATTTTACCACCTCAAATTCAAACGTATAAATGTAAAAGAACAATAAAATAGTAATAATAATAATAATATAGATGTTGGAGACGATAGATGAATTGTCACACTAAAGAATCGCGATATGTACCTGAATTGATGGTTTTCCCCATCTCTAGTATTCTTCCCAAACCACAAACAGGCCCGCACTTGTATATGATGTAACATTGCAATTCTCCTTCACTGGATAAAATAGTCTCAAAAATAGTCTCGTGTCAGCGACCCCTGTGTACAGAGCGTTAACGTTGGAGTGAAAGAACTCGAGAAGAGTCTCTCACCTCAACCCCAAAAAACACCTTTGGGAAGAACTGAAACTGGAGCCTCAACACCATCCGACATCAGCGCCTGAGCTCGAAATGCTCTCGTAGCAGAATGGACGCAAACCCCTACAGTCACACTTGAACACCTTGAAGAAAGCCCTCCTAGAAGAGTGGAGCTTATTATAAAAGCGAAGAGGGTGTAAAACCTGGCAATGTAATAACAGCCCACAACTGTAAAACAAATCTGCAGATCAATCTGGATCTTTTAATGTAGTAATCCGACACAGATAATAAATGTGGGAATAAATAAAAGGGATTTGTGGGAAGTGTTGAGGGATTTTCACGTAAAAAGCTACAGATTTATTATATTTGTGGGCTGTGATGATGTTGGCGGGTGTTAGAGGGGGGACGAAATCTGGCAATGGTCAGGTGTCCACAAACACATATCTATATGTCATATATATTATTTATTTATTATTTTTACATTTTTTTCCCCAAATGTAGACTGGTAAAAAGAAAAACATGTTTTAAATAAGTTTTATTAGTAGACGTGCTGTCCAGTAAATCCAATACAATATTCTATATTTTGATATTTTGTTTAATATTTTACATTAATCGTGTATAAACGATCCTTTCAGCCAGTGTTCTCCCGTGTAGTGTTCCGGCACTCTTCATCGTTCTGTCATGTGTTTCCACTCGTTCTTCATGACGGATTAAATCCTGCCCACACTCTCTCTTCTCGTAGGCGCGTGCTGGCCGCGTGTTTGCATTATTCTGGAGAAGAACGCTAGTATAAATGATCTAATTAGGTCTGAATTGGTGAAACGCTGCTTACTCTAGCACACAAAAACAAACACTAATAAAGCTCTCTTGAGTGGGTCATTAGAGTGTTATAGGATGAGCTCTGAGTGTGTGTCGTGGTGTTGGGCGCCGGGCCCGGAGTCTCGTCACCCGTCAGCTCTCGCGAGCTGCCGTGCAATCACTGCCTCCTAGTGGCCGTGAAACTCAGTGCAGCTCTGTTACACACACACACACACACACACACACACACACACTCAGTGACTCCCGCTGTGTAGCGTAGTCTTGCTCCTGCCTTAACAAACACTGTTTTATGTATTTTTTATGAATTTTTTTTTTCGTTCTTCCTTCATTATACATTTCTCTTTAATTATGTCTTGAAGGTTTGGGAATGTCGGTTTTAGCAAGAAGTGTTCATGATGTAAATTTTTTTTTTAATGTACAGTATATTTGGTATTTTACAGATCACAATAAAAGTAGAGACCTGTTTTAATGCTGATTCAAGCAGAGATTAATCCAGGTGCATGGAAACGATTTCCAGGATTTCAAAACGTATTGCACAAATGGTCCGTTTATTACTGTAGCTGATATTTTTAGGAACAGGAAGTCAGAGACTCATGCTTTTGCATACAGTGTGTACAGTGTGTACTTCAGAATCTGTGTCTGTGTGAGTCTGTGTGTTATGTGTACTGTATACACTTAGTGATCGTGCTCGTAAGAAAAACTGTTATTTTATTAGCATGAGGCTTCTAAAAAAAAAAAAAAAAAGAGTTGTCTTTAACCGTCCATGATGTGTTTTGATGTCAAGTAAAATGAAAAAAAGATGAAAGGAATCAAAGATTAAACCTTTATTAATGGAAT
>JAAGKR010003679.1:70103-71144 GCA_011419295.1 Clarias macrocephalus
AGTGTGCAGAAGACAGAAATGAACAGCGTGACACAGCACGGCTCGCTCAAAAAAACAGAAAGTAGACAATAAAAGCTGAACCTCCGAAGACGAACAGACACATCGATGTATGTTTATTCTTCCTGCGGGAAGTTTCAAACTGATCCGTCTCATATGTTCCGCGATAATTAAAAGCAGTAATGTGAAGTGCAACTACGAGATAAAACACGGCTCGTTCTAGCGAACGTGTCCTGAGCAGTCCCAGGAGAGGGCGTGTGAAATACCTGCGCAGTGAGACCGAGCAACCAGAGTGCTTTCACATTCATTTACAGTCCAGCAGCGTGCAAATAAAAACAAATCATTAAAGACTGATTGAAGATTGTTGTTTGTATTTCATACAAATACAGTACAAGGAAATGTACAGTACACAGCCGTCAAAGTTCAAACTGTCCACATGTCTAACGTAGTTATTGAAAATCTGACAATAAATATTATTGAAATGCTATGGAAATTCCTCAGCTCGAAGAACATTTTATTGACAGGACCTTCCAACGTTTGATTTCAGTACTCCTGATTTAGACCGTTTGAGGACAAGCACATTTATCACATTTCTGAGCTTTTTATTAAATAATAAGATTTCCTTTTTATTACTGATTAACTTTTAGGTTGAGGCAAGGCAATAATCTGAGCGGAAGGTCCTCGGAAGAGTGTGCGTGTGTGTGTGTGTGCGTGTGCGTGTGTGTGCATGTGCGTGCGAGCTAACTGCACTCTGGGTTCCACAGGGTTCATCCTAACCTCCTCACGCTGTTCGGCGCAGACGTCGAGGAAGCAGACGAGCCGCCTGTTAACTGCAGCTGCATTTAATCATCTGCATCATGATCCAATCTCAGAGTAGCTCCCTAGGTAGGCCGCATTTTTAGGGCGCATTCCTGGACGTCTGAGGTAAAAACCTGTCCGTTTTTAGTTGTAGCGTATTTCGACCGAACTGGCGTACTGCAGTTCCATCTCAGGATGAGGGGAACGGGAATTGGGAGTAATAACTGCATTTGTTTTGTTTTTTTT
>JAAGKR010003680.1:0-71143 GCA_011419295.1 Clarias macrocephalus
TTAACTACATTACAGATGAGTTTGGTGGACATATTTCTTCCAATAGGATTAGGATTGGAATATAAACTAGTGCAGAAGAACATATATCCTGCAGACTGCACTTATAGCTTGTAAACACAGTATTCGACATAAAAATCATTCCTTCGGGCTGCTGGCTTGGTTCCTGCAACCACAACCGTCTGTGATTTTGAGGAAGTATAATATAAATATAGTAGCTCTAACCCCTCCTTCAGCGTTGTGGCGAATCGACTCACTGGGTCGCCACGTTGTTGTTTTTTGTTGTTGTTGTAAAGGCACATAGAAGGTAACTTAAGAGCAGACAAAGCCTGATAGATGTTTAGCGATAAAGTGAAACTAGCATTTCATACAGCTGTCATCTGGTGACAATAAGAGTAAGACAGTAAGAGTCTTTCAATGATAATAGTAATGATACAGTGGTACCTCTGCACATACATACATGCATCTTAAGTACTGAAATTTGGTAAGAAATTTCCATGAATTTTCAGCATATGAGCGGCCTATAACCAGGCCGAACCGGACACTGGTTCAAAACAAGTAAAAAAAAAGGGGTGGGGGGGGTGTGGGGGGGGGGGGGAGTAAACTTGTTTTGCTTGGCTTTCCATTGATGCAAAACAAGTTAACTTTTTTTTCCCCCTTTTTTCTCCCTAATTTAGTCGCGTCCAATTCCTCCTCGTCACTAGGGGGCTCCCACATTAAAGCTACTACTAGCACTCAGCCGGGAGGGCCAAAGAATCACGTGACGCCAGCCGACCGCCTCTTTTCGAACTGCTCACTCTTGGAGGATGCGCTATCCGCTCCTTCTGCTTGTGTGAGCTCACGGACGCCCCTGATTGGCTGTAGAGCCGTGATTAATGTGGGAGCACCAAGTACCTCTCATCCCTCCCCTCTGAGAGAGCTCGGCCAATCAGCTCTCTCTAGGGAATCAAACTCCGGATGATAGGGCGCCACTCGGAGGCCCGCATATTTCTTATTTTTTAGTGAAGACATAGCACCATGGGTCCCAATAATCTTAGCAATGCTGCCAGCAAGAAGAAAATGGAGCCACTTTCAGTTTGGTTTTTAAAGCAGCCGATGGAATCATAAATTAAGGTTAAGTGAGGTTTAATGTCTATTTATTTCATATTTTAATTCATTTTCTAAATGTTTTGATCGTTTTTATATGCAAAAATATGATTATAGTGTCGGAAATTGGTAATATTAGTAAATATGTTTGGGTGGCTGGAACGGATTATCTGTATTTACATTATTTCCTATGGGAAAATGCGTTTCGCAGTACGAAATTTCACCTCAAGAACTCGTATACCAAGATAACACTGAATGAAAAAACAAACATTTCCGAACATGAAATATAATAATGTATCATAAATATGAGTAAAGAGTGAAATAAAATATTTACTCTAATAGGAACGTGCCAGTAAAAATACGACAATTAACTTTATGAAGTATCACGTGCATTTATTAAAGGCAAGCAGAGATGTATAAACTCTGAATGGTATTTATTAATGGAAAGAACAATTACAAATATCCATAGTGTGGCTCAAAGTAGAAAACACGGAAATAGAAACACTGAGACACTCAAAGAGCAGGATATAAATGTTCAAACAAACTAACACGGAACAGGTGCACACATTGGGAGAACAAGCTCAAAGAGAGGAGAATTCTGGACAAAAAGCTAAAGTGAAAGATGGCAACCGCACACACTTATTCGCAACTTGTTCGAGATCTTTGGTGCATTAAAAAGGTGCCAGTCATTTTCAGTTTCATATGTGAGATGTGGAGAAGCACGTGATGATCATAAGAACATTTATGTTTTTATAATCTTAACAACTGAACTTTGGACCTTATAACACAACGTTCTCTCAAGCTTTCTTCCTCATGCCATCTCAGGGAGTTTTCGATTAAAGAAATATATTTGTGCTTTTATGATAAATATACATTTCTGTCGTGTGCTAACAGGAAGGCTTCAGACTTTAAACTGTATATTTGGGTTTTTGGATATGTCAGGTAGAACAAAAGTTATCATCACTTTTATAAAGGATAAATTGGATATGTGAATGAAGTTCAAAAATGTAGAACTTCCAAAATTAATATAAAAACAGGGAAATCAAATCTTAAAATCAACTCTATACATTGATCAGCCATAACATTACAATGGAATACATTTAGCCCAGTATTGGGTAGGTTCCCCTTGTGCTGCCTGGGCTACGCCCCGAGGGCCTCTAGGGGTACGCTGTGGCGTCTGGCACCAGGACCTTGGCAGCAAATTCTTGAGGTGCTGTGGGTTGTTTGTTCACTCCATGAGTGCTTGATCAGATTTGGATCGCGGGAGTTCTGGCCGCCGGGTTGGCAGCCCCGTGTGCTACAGGCTGCGGTGCTCTACACACTGACTTTCTTCGCCATGTTTTTTCATGGATTTTCTGTAGAAACGGACCGTTGCTTTCAACCGGTATAAATTAGCCTTGGGTACCAAAGATCCTTTTACCAGTATACAGGCTAGGTAATTGATAATCAATGTTAATGTGTTAATGTTATGGCTGATCGGTGTAAGTTGCAACAAGTGTAATCTGATCTCAGTCCCGATCTCTAGCACCAAAACCATCATCACCTTTATTTTTTTCCTGTGTTGTGAACGATGACTGCCCCAAAGAAGAAGCTAGACAAAACAATTGGCATATAATTCTCACGCCCACAGGTAACCGCTTTCGTCCAGTGTTTAACTCAGAACACAAGCAACCCACACACTACTGTCATACTTTCCACATGAAATACTCAAGAAATGTGTGTTTTCTGAAGTAGAAGAAGAAAAAAACACTAAAACCAACAGAAAAATATTTCTAACATCAACGCCAACCTTCCCACATTCAATTTAAAAATGAGATGTCTGTGTAGACCAGCCAAATTCCTGCCACTTATCACTTACTGTTACACACATCCAGTTGCAATATTGTACCTAATACAACTATTTCCAAATGCAAACGACAGACAGGAAGTGGATAAATAAATATCCCACAAGAGACATTTTACATCTTTGGTTATAACGAACTGCTTGTTCTTCGGCAGTGCAGACTTTATCGTTTCTACCTTCATTACACATCTGATTAGGTTCTGAGCTGATAGATTGAAAGAAGGTTAATTACAAACCACTTTACATCTGTAGCACTGAATATGACATTTCTACATATTATTTCAACATTTTCCCCATCTGCCAACCAAACATTAGCATATTACGTGTGTAGAGAAAAGAAATTGCAGAAAGTTTCACACAAGTGCTAAAAGTATTACCATAATACGTTAATGAATATTTATTGGCACCCCACATTGAACCATATGCTCGAACTTCAAACAAACTAGAAGCGTCTACATGTTTGCCGGATCATTTTGTCCTTTTATTTGAGCCCATATTCCTGGTCTTGTTGTTTTTTCTCACTGTTAAAGATCCTACAAATGCAAATTTTTTTTTGTACCAAAAATAAGTATTGTGCTTACCTTTTCTCTGTTAAATACCTTCGTTTTAGATAATGATTCGCTGTTAAGAGGTTAAAAAAATCAGCTGTACTGTTTTTACTGTATAATGTGTTTTGTATCTTTATTGTATATTATTTGGAAAACTGAATGTGCCTTAGAGCACAGTAATTTCCATTGGATCAACAGTCTTCCCAGATCTGCCCGTCCAGCCAAACTGACTAAACCAGGACGAATCTTATTGGTCAGATGGGAAATTACAGTATAAATGAGATCCAGAATTCGATTGTGAAGCCTTACAGTAGGACAACCACCACTGCAGCACTCAACCAATCAGCCCTCCATGGTAGAGTGACCAGACAGATCCCATTCCTCACTAAAAGTCACATGACAGCCTGCTGGGAGTTGCCTGCCAAAAAGCCTCTGAAGGACTCTCAGACCATGAGAAACAAAATCCTCGAGTCTGATGGCACAATTACTCACACAAGGCTCTATGCATCACATTATTAAAAACCATCCCTACAGTCAAACATGGTGATGGTAGCATCATGCCATTTTTTCTGCAACTGGGACAGAGAGACTAGACAGTATAAAGGGAAAATGAGTGCAGAGTTATCCTGAGTCTCCTCCAGAGTGCTCAGGATCTCAGACTGGGATGGGGATTTACATTTCAACAAGAAAGCAACCCAAAAAGCATAACGCCAAGAATACACTGGTGTGGCTTCAGAACAACTTTGTGAAAGTGTGGCCAATAGACAGTCTGGACCTGAACCCAACTGAGAAACATGTACTCATCCATTCTGATTGAGATTAAATGATTCTGTCGAAAGAAAGGGAGAAACTTGCGTTGCTATAGGTGTGCCAAGCTTATAGCATCATTCACAAGCAAACTTGAGGATGTGATTGCTACCAAAGGTGCTTTAGCCTAGTACTAAGTGTTGGATCTGGATATTTATATAAATGAGAATAAGAGGGAAAAGGATTTGAATCCACTTTAGGAACAGAATATGTCTGCACTGTACTATAGTTGAGTTGAAAAGGCACAAAACACAAACTTTCCCAGGTAAAGGATGCATCCTTAAGGTACATAAAAATCTACCCTTGAGCTTCCAACTCACTGACGAGTGATAATATCCAGTCGGTAGTTTGTGACCCCTCTCTTTTATATGCGTTTTATACAAGTGATTAATGAGAAGCTGCTTTTGCTCAGGATATATTACACATAAATGTGCTGGTAAATCATTAAATCAATAAAAAGCAATCAAAACACCATATTAAAGTGAAACTCGGAATGTGATGAGCTGATATGATTTATGGATAAGGAGCAGCTTCTCTCTCTCTTATTTCTTTTATCTTACATAATATGGCTTTTTAGCCTTTAGCTGACTGAATATCTCTATTTCTTGGGTCTTTCTGTATTTCTCATTCATCTCATCTTCTCCCCTTTCCTTCCCCTAGATACTCCAGAGGTGTGCAGCATGTTACAGCTGTATTCAAAAACACCGTCCTGTGCTCATCCCAGGACAATCTACAACCAGTTCTGTTTACTCTTCTGCAAGGATGTATAGCCTCACTGGTCGTCACTTTAATCTTACCCTTCTAATGTATGTCATCTCAGTGTCGGGTTGGTTGCCTCATTAATGACCTTTGCCACATCACCCATCCTTGGGTGGAGATTATTATTATTGGTATGAGGCATCCAACAACATTTTATTTACCTGATTGTTTTGATTTTTAATATTCTTATTCTAATTATTACAGCAAGTCATAGTAGCAGTAGTACTGCTAGCAATTATTGATTATTACTAACAGCATTATTATTAGTAGTAGTAGTAGCAGGAATATTACAAGTAGCAGTAGTTGTTGTAGTGCTACTATTGTAATACTATTACAGTAGTACTAGGCATTAGTACTACTAGCAATACAAAGCTAGTAGTACTAATATAAAACTAATATAAAACTGTTATTTATTATTAATATCAATAGTAGTAGTAGTAATGGCAATAGTAGTAGCTCAAGTAGAACTACTTTTTTTTCATATTATTCGTATTAGTATTAGTAATAGTAATAATATTCATAGTAATAGAATCCGTGGTATGTGCAGTAGTAGTAGTACTACTAATTTCAACTAAAATTAATATTGTTAGTAATGGTAGAAGTAGTAGTATTACTACCTATAGTAATAGTATTAGTATTACTCCACTGTTATTATTATTATCTATATTATTCATATTTTATATATTAGTAGTAGTATGACCATTGCTATTATTTGCAGTTGTAGTAGTAAAATTGATTATTACTGTTATTAGTAGAGGCACTATTACTAGCAAATATCAGTAATGCAAGTAGTAGTAGTAGCAATTCAAGTTATTAGTAGAAGTATTATCATTAATATTATTAGTAGTATTGATTATTATTGATGTTATTAGGAAGGACTGCTAGAAATACCAGTAATGCAAGAAGCAGTAGTACTAATTAATGTAGTGGTAATTAATGTTATTATTAGTAGTGATGGTAGTAGAAGAAGTATTTTCATTATTATTATTATTATTATTATTATTATTATTAGTTAATAATAATAGTAGTAGTAGGAATATTGATTATTATTAATGTTGATTATTAATTGGAAGGGGCAGTGCTACTTGCAATATTAGGAATGCAAGTAGTAGTAGTAGCAATTAAAGTTTATTAGTAGAAGTGATGGTGGTAGAAGAAATATTTCCATTATTATTATTAATAATAATAATAATAATAGTAGGAGGAGGAGGAGTATTGATTATTATTAATGTTATTAGAAGGGGCAGTACTACTTGCAATATTAGTAGTACTAATTAATGTAGTTGCAATTAGTGTTGTTATTATTATTAGTGGTGGTAGTAGAATAATAATAATTATTATTATTATTATTATTATTATTATTATTATTATTATTAGTGGTGTTAGTAGTAGTAATAGTACAAGTGGTAGAAGTAAAAGTAGAAGTAGCAGGTTTTTTTAAATATACATTATTTCATTATCATTATGAGTAGTATTAGTGTTAGTAGCGGTAGCAGCACTAATACTAGCAGTAGAAGTAGAAGAGTAGGTCGGTCAGTACCTGCCAGGAGCTGGAGGGAATCTCGGCGAACCTCCCAATGCCTCCGAACGCGTAGCATGTGTACAGATGGTCCCGAGACTCGGAGCAGTGCCAGAGCAGGCCGAAGCTGACCGAGTGGCCGCTCCTCCCGTGCTGCTGCTCCTTCACGATCCACGCCGGAGAGATGAAGCTGAAGCTGCAGAGCGCTACGAGCGCGGCGGACAGCAGCAGCCAGAAGCAGCCCACACAGCTGAACATGGTGCCGGTGCCACCCGCGGCGTCTTCCCTGTCCAGGTCAAGCAGAACATGCATCTGGAGTGCGCGCGCTATACGTGGAAGCAAACATACCCTGTTCTGGTAAGCGGGATGAATAGGTGAACGTATATATAGTATATATAAATGGATAAATCAACAAAGCGCGCGCCAGGAAGTTTAGGCGACCGCCAACGGAGTAAATCCCAACATGCGCGCGCGGTATTCCAGCAGGGCGCGTGAGCTGTCAGTCAGTCACAGCCGGTGCACATGATTCCAAACACGAGTACCGTACGAGTTTTAGTCTTGGTCCGGAGCTCTGCACACTGCGCTGCCCAGCTGCCGCACGGGTGTGTAAACATTACTGCATGGTTACGGAGCTCCTCTCCAGTCTCGTGCGCGTTTGCGTGTGCGTGTGCGCGCCGCTTTACGCGCGTCAGCTGCCGGTGGGCGTCGCCTCGGGATGTTTTCAATGGCCACGCTCCAAACCGCATTCTAGCGCATTCCATAGTATATGATAAACCTGACATTCTTGTAACAGATGCGAGTGTTTATTATGGCAATAAGTATTACGAGTCCTGACTCACTCGGACCGATTCATCATAATGCTCTTCTGGTACTCCTGCTTGAAAAATCAGTTTTCTGCTATGAATAATCTGGCATGGAGGCTTGATTTTTTACCCAAGAACTGTTGGTGTCAAGAAACCCTGATGTCTTGTCCTGTGTGCATCTAAGCATCCTTTCAAGAAGGTTTAAGATTTAAAGAGGGTTCCTTCCTTATGACTTTTCAAGGAGTTTTTCCATTGCTGTTGTCACCAAGGAGGACTGTTGCCTTGCACCTCTGGGGTCCGGGTTCGATCCCCACCGCCTGCGTGCATGGAGTTGGCATGTTCTCCCCGTGCATGGGGGGGGTTTCCTCTGGGTACTCCGGTTTCCTCCCACAGTCCAAAGACATGCAGATTGGTCTAATTGCCGTTCTCAAATTGCCTGTGTGTGAATAAGCGTGTGTGTGTGTGTGTGTGTGTGTGTGTGTGCCATGTGATGGATTGGCACCCGTCCAGGTGATAGGCTCCAGGCCCCTGCAACCCTGTATACATGATAAAGCAGTATAGACGATGAGTGAGTGAGTGTTGTCACCAAGCTGTTTTGTGCATTAATTGTGTACTTAAGAAGTGCATAAGTGGTTCCCTGATACCGCAGCCAATCCAGTATCTATTAAGTGCATGGCCACTGTTATTGTGTCAAATATTGAGCCATTTGTCATATGTGAATATCAGCTCCCAGCCTTCCTCCTGAGCAGCACTGCAGAACATCTGCTTACCTAGTAACCACTATAGTGAATGATTTGGGACACAGCCATCAACTTTGTAATTCTAAATTTGCCTTGTTGACGTACATCAATAGTAAAACGTCAATACAAATGCATTGGATTAAGACAAAACGTCTTTCTGTTCTTGTCCTCAACATCAGTGATAATTAAGGCAGCTACAGAATAATAAGAGTTGTTAAGTGTTTGTTAGTCTGAGACCTGATTCAATCAGTAGCAGATAAGAGTAAGTGAAAGAGTGCTACTGCCCTCTACTGGGCATTTTATTTTTAATGGTTTATTCTCCCAATAAAGCTGAGAATCAGGTGCACTCCATCCCGTCTTTCGACGATGCAGCTGGATTACCTTATGTTACATGCTCTTTTGCTCGTGTTAGTGAAAGGCCACTAAGACATTTAACGTGATAAATGCAATTTACACTCAATGGCCACTTCATTACTAACAGGAACACCTCTGAACGCTTGCTCTTTTACACCATGCACATCTTTGTGACTTTCAAACACTTACTGCATGGAAAAACATGTCTAAAAATATCTAGAGAGTGGCAGTGTTGTAAGTGGAAATGTCTTGTTGATCAGGGAAGTCAGAGGAGAATGAACAGACCAGAAAGGCAACGGTAACTCAATCACTGTGTACAACGGAGGTGAGCAGAAAAGCATCTCAAAATGCATGTCACATTTTAAGCTGAACATCATTTGAATTGATCACTTGGACAATTGAAAAGGGGGGGGGGCATATTCTCCCCGATCTTTAACTGTTCAGTCACATTTCTTCTAACGTGAACATGTTCTTGACTTGTATTTGCATGACCTTATAATGCAGTGTGGTTGTGATAAAACGTGTGTAAAAGGTTTCCTAATAAACAAACCAACTTGCACACAAAAGAATACAGAGAAGTTTCAATAATATATGTATTTAAATCAAACACAATTTAAATATATTATAGATTACACATACATGTCAGGAAAAAAAAAACATAATAAATGGTACATAGTACCAAAAGTCCATCTGTTTCTGGTTCTTTTCCACATCTCCACGAGGTTCGGAGCAGTATCGTCACGCCTTCAGTGTAAGCTATTCCCAAAGAACAGGCATCACTGGAATTCGCTTAGACACACACATTTGACAACTCGTAAAAAAAAAAAAAAAGGAAAAAAAAAAAAAAAGACAAAGAAAAACAGACACTCACCGTTAAAAAAAAGAAGTTACATTAATCGAAACCAGAAATCTACATCATAGACTGGAGATGTGGGGGTTTAAACATTGCACTAGCACTTGTCCATGTTGGAGTAAGACTATGGAGTAGAGCTGATTCTGGAGTCGACATGGTGGGGAAGTTTAAGCTGTAGCTTAATCTGTCAGTTTAAATCAACTTATACTGGAACAGCGTCCATTCGGCTTCCTGGAAACTCGATGATAAAATCCTGTTGTAGTCTGATTTAACGGCACAGCGATACAGACACGCCTGCAAATAAAACTGCACAGAGCCACCATGGGTAAATCTTTGCACTATTAAAAAAAAAAAAAAAAAAGGAATGAAAGAGACACAGCTTTCTATAGCTAGCCTCATAAAATAGAGGAAGGAAGCTTCTAAGGGAAGATAAGAAACGAGGATTGTAGTAACCCAGACTTTTTAGTGACTTTGTTCAGGTTCGTAAGAGCTCGGCATGGTGACGGCGTGACACAGCAGACTCGTTTTGTCTCCATGTTCATTTCGCCTCACTGTCCTTTTTTGAGATTTTGTTCTGAAAGTCCATGTCTCTTGTATATCTGCTTCCATTCATGCTTAATTTTTTTCTTAATTTGGGCTCCTCTTTTTAGGTTGAAATAAAGCCTTCATAATGCTTGAAATGTGGGTCACATGACCCCCAAGTATACATACAAACATCGTCCTGTCTTTCTCACACACTCTCTCTCTCACAGACACATACATACATATATTTATATATATACACACACATACACGCGCAACTTGAGGAGGTTGTGGAACTGCACAAACACTTTGTTTTAGCTTCATTATTACATAACTCGCCACTGGGGAAATGCCGTGTGCAGTTTTAGCTCCAGAATTTGGGCTCTGATGGCAGCAGCTGATAAGCTGGGAGCAGAGTTAGTCTTCCTTCTTCATCAGCACACAAAGTCATAGCTATAAGACATAACAGATGCTGGTTAATACTTATCATGGCTACTTATGTGATCTCTAATCTAATCTAATCTTTTGTCTGTGTGTGTGTGTGTGTGTGTGTGGTAGACAGGAAATCCCTTCAAACTTTGCATTTCTGTGGCTTAATTCTGAATAGTCAACTGTTTTCTGTATTTCTTCACACATTGAAGAAATTTGATCATGCTGTGCCTAATTAAAATGGACACGAGCCTAAGAAATTGTACCAGATACTGAACGTCAGTGATGCTTCCAAGTTGACAGTTTAAGAAAAAATATCTATGTGAAACTGAAATGAAATCTTAAATAAACGCGGATCTCCATAACTGGCATTTAGAATGTTGAAAAACATTTCAGTTGAACAAAACAACATGAAAGGTTTCTCTAAGTCACAACATACTGTACGTAAAACGACCATTTAATCATGCTGCTGTATGAAAAGTTCAGCACACATACAGTATTATACCTGACTGGATGTTGATAGTGGGCTTTCCTGGCGTCCCTGCTGCATGACGTCATTGACTATCATTTTAGCAATTTTCCAAGCCATTTCCTCTTGAGCCTACAGTGAGTCATCAGAGAAACACAAATGTTTACTAAACAACATAAACAAAGTGCAAATTATTCTTTTCCAAGAGATCACAGGAAGTATATAAAGATTAACAAGGACTACGAATACAAGGGGCGTTCAAGTCAAACTAGGACTTCTCATACATTTAAATTAACAGCATTTGGCTGGCGCTTTTATCCAGAGCGAACAATATTTGAATGTTAAGGACGTTGCTCAAGGGCCCAACAGTGACAGAGGCTGGAACCGGTCATATGAAGGCATAAAACCAATTGACATTTAAAGAAGTCTTTAAGCACAGTACAGTGATGAGACTCTTAGCCTCTGTAAAACGTTTGAACGGTGCAAACTTTTTTTTTTAAGAAGGCCGTACGATCCATGAATGATGATCCCACTTGAGGCGTCTCGGAGTCCACTGCAGTCTTTCACATGAATATTTAGCATGCAGACACGTGAACACCTGATCCCTAAAAATCGATCGTCATTTGACTTGAACGCCCGTTCAAAAGTAAATAAATAAATAAATTACAAATGTGGGCTTTTAAAATTAGATTTTAATAAGCTTTAGGTGCAAACTGTCCAAAGCCCACCTCGTCTGTGTTTCCTTGCACCCATTTCTTCATCGCCTGGGAAAACATAGAACCTAGGAGAGAAGTAGAGAGAAAGCGGTTTGAGTCGGTTGGTTCTGCAACAGCGTCTGGATCCAGTGTGAATTGTACTGTAGGCTCAGAAGCCGTCAACTCTGATTGTGTACCAGACAGATGGAAAACGCCTGAGTGACCACGCTGCGCTTCAGTGCCTCGGCATTACACTTTGAGTCAATCTCAAAAACTGTTATCCGAAGCACAGAAATGTGACAGAGGATGAGAGCAGGTGAAACAACACAAGAGAGAGAGGGAGACCAAACGATTTCTCCTTTCATCTCTTGCTCTTCATCGTAATCACACCAAATCACGGTCTTCTCATCACTATGGCAACACACACTTCAACTCACTCAAACTCGGGCCTGAAGAGCACTTCAGCATGAGTTGAGAGCCGATTCAACCCGCATGCGACGCAACGAGCATGTCAGCGTGTATACCAGACAACACGGGCAGACAGATGGGACCAAAATATTCACTGGCAAACTGACAGGTTATGGTTTATAAACTGAACAGAATAGAAGAATATCTTCCATTTAAAAAAAATTATACATAAGAGCATCTTATCAAGCTGAATCTGATTTAATTGTCACCATCTTGTGTTTTTCTTACCCTTGGACTTCTTGACATCTGGTTCTGGCTCGGCTTCCCGTATAAACTGTCCAAGCTCGTTGACTTTGCCAAAAGTCATTCTTCTGAACAAAAGAGGAGACGGTATCTCTTAATGGATTAAAAACTTCAGCAGAACTACTTTTGTCATTTATACCCATTTAACAAAGCTTAAATCTTAAAAAAAAAAAAAAAGATATATATATTTATTTATTTATTCATTTTTACCAGCATGTCAACAAAACCTGATGCTCCCATATCTATCAGCTCTGTTTCTCTGCACTTGTGGATAATAACGGTCAAAGATAAAAGCACTTACATTTTTCACATACACCATATAATTGATCTCACATTCACAAGCTAAGACAAAAAAGAAATGGAACTGAAGTATATTAATTCTAAGAGAAAAAAAATCCTCAAAGATTGCTTTCCCCTTAACTCTTTGTACACTAAATTACATACAAATTTCTCCACCTATTTTTACATTTATTAACCTTCTTATTACACAACACAATAAACTTAAAGACCTACAGATGAAAGAATACACTAAAAATACAGAGCATTTAAGAAAATAATAGACTCTGTGATGAAGCATGGTGTAACGCACCCAGCGTACGGTCTCTGATACAGAGACTCGGGGTCCAGACTGGCAATGTCCACGGTTATTGCCTCATCGAAGTTCTTCAGGATTTTGACTGCTGCTTTTTTGGAGCCCTGCTGTAACAGAAAAACAATGGAAGAATGATTTTACAAAGAACACATGCACAGTCAAATAATCGAACTCTGAAAATTTCACTGCTGTCACACCGCTTAACGGTTTGATGGACAAATCGAACGCCAGGCTGAAATTACGTATCCAAGCCATCGGTCTCGTATACGATGATGTGGAGCATGCTACTATTTTCTAAATATGTGGTAAATAAGTACAGTACAACACTGGGTGGAAATAAAGAGCTATGTACACTCTAATAATGTCTTTAACATGCATTTAGGGAATACCACAAAAGAGACCACATGACATGCTTCATTGTCAGGAAGAGATAAACACTGTGCCTAAATAAAGTCCCGGGGACAGAAGTACTCACTATTCCATAGTTAAATTACCTACTTAATTAGACTTCTAGACACCTCTAAATCCTTATTAGTTTAGCAGCAATGATTTCTCACTACATGCTTGGCCCATTGCTGGATATCATTAAGAGACACTGAGAAAACAATTGTCAGACAGAACCCTACTTCTTTATTCCCATGTTCCCATGATCAACTACCCCTTGTAACGTAGTAACATTTACACGCGAGTATCTCCTCCACCAGGAACAAAATGTCATTGTAGCAAACAGAAATACCACAAGCCAAGGGTAGCCAATGAGAGTGAGGGGATCGGATAAAGCGTGTGGCTGAAAGGTCACCTGAGCCTGCGACCCTTCCGAGGAGCCGGAGCTGCGTTCGTTGTCCACGGTCATGCCCTGACCTGATGAGGCTGAGGTTCCCACGATGAACTCGTCCACCCGTACGGAATTGATGAGGTCGCTCAAGTATTTGAAGTACAGATCACTGGAAAGGAAGCCTGGCAAATAGACCTGGGGGTAAACAACAGAGAGGAAAAACATGCTGAAAACAGGAACATGTGTATACATATTTTCTTATAAAGTATAAAGAAATCCTTAAAGTAAGTTATTAAAGATTAAACAATAAAGAAGAAGTAATAATAATAATGATAATAATAATAATACCTTGGATTACGAGTAACTTAGTCTGTGAGTTTTTTGCAAGACGAGCAAAATATTTCATTTTAATGCATGGTTTTGCAATACGTGAGCAGTACGTATACGCTGTGTTTGCTGAGCATCACATGATCACAACTGAGCCAATGGGTCTTCTCTCTTTTTGTACTGCGGGATTGTGGGTAATTTTCTCCCTTTCTCAGTCTCAGTGCGCCTGCCTCACTCATATAGTCAATATCCATGCATGTGTGTACTGTTTATTGTAACACAGTCACTGTGTGCGTGCATGTAAAGCATTTTTTGTGTGCATACACGACAATGCAATATCACATTTCAGCAAAATCCTCAAAAAGAGGCAAAAGTGTCATTAGAGAGGTTCCTTGTTAAAAACCCACAAAATTTAAAACTTATTTCTCTATTAAAAAAGACAGCAGTGATTCCGTTAGTGTGCAAGCGTTTGACTACACAATATCCCCTCCTCCTCTTCCTTCTCTCGTCTCCCTCACACCAGCTATGATTTTTTTTTTCAAAGATAAAGTGCTAGTAATCTTTTGTATTAATTATTTTTATATGAATATTTTTGGGTTGTGGAACTAATCATCTGAGTTGTCATTATTTCTCATGGGGAAATTCACTTTGATATGCGAGTGTTTTACATTAGAATGACGTTTCCGAAACAAGTTATGCTCGCAATCCAAGGTTTCACTCTAATAAATAACATGCAGGAAGTAATTTATCGCTAAACCTAAATCTACTTTCTTTTAATCATTAACACTACATATGACGTTTAATTTGTGCTGGTGAGGTCCTGACCGACCCTCTCCATGGTGGTCCAGGCCTGGCGTAGTGGAGTGGTGAAGCAGTCGGGCAGGGGGCCACCCTCTCGACAGATATTCGACTCGATCTCCATCCGAACCGAGTCGCCAAAGCCCAACGGGTTGGTGGCTTGGAGTGAAAAATACCTGAGAAGACAGGACATTTATGTATTCACGGGCCAACAATACACTGGACAAAAGGTATCTGGATGCATGGGTAATAAAAAAATATTTTGCATATGTTTTAATTAATCAATGGAATCGAATATATTTAGATAATATTTATACTGAAAGAGTACTGAGTAGTGTGTCTAGAAAGAAAGCACATGCAGAAATTCAAATAAAAAATACAAGAAAAATAATTCAATGTAGAAAAATAAATTGAAAATTGTGCTTACTAAAAAAAAAGGTTGTACGAGAGGAATAAACACTTCAGAAAGCACTGGTGGAAAATATTAAAATTCATAGTGGTAACTGTGACTTCCTGTCATGTTTTATTCTTTGTGCATAAATAAAAACTAAAATCTGGATTTTTGGCGTAACTTGGATGCCCTACTTGTCATAAAGGATCATGGCATCATTCTGCGCCTCCTGCCCGTCGTATTGTCCTTTTTTAGCAGCCAGCTGAACCTGGAAGTTATCTGCAGCCAGCCAGAACTGCAGGGTGTTCACTGCCTCCTCCTTCTCCATGTACTGCACACAACAACCAAATTCATCCGTTACAAGAACCACCCTCAGCACTTTTCAAAAACATCCACAAACAACCTTTTTTAACGTTTCCATTTAACTTTTCTGCTTGGTCGTCCTTTTTTTTTAAAATATTAAATATTTTTTAATACTCAGCATTTTTTACATCATTACATACCGCGCACTGGGAGGGAGCACTTTTACCAAAAAGCAATATTTAGAAGAAACACTATGATTACAGTGGTTAAAAAAAAAAGTCAACTGGGTCCTCACCTCAGAAAAGTAGAACAGAGCGGACTCGCAGAACATGATGTCTGCCAAGTACACAGAACCGCTGGTCAGCACCTCGATCTGGTACTTGCAAAAATAATGGCTTCGCAAGAACTCTGTAAAGTGCCTGAGGAAGACATATTAAATGTGCTTCTGGTAATTAATTGTTTTTTATATAGTATGACAAGGAACAATAAAGTGCTGGTTGTAATTGAGCAATATGAAAATTAAATTAAAACTTACAGGCCTAAATAATGTATAATTATTCTTTAACGTTGGTGGCTTGCAAAATCATTTGAGAAATGTTGGGTCAAACAGGCACTTGGGCTAAAACTGACTGCTATGAAGCTTTACTACTTTTCTGTTGAACAAAATAGTGACTTGACTTTACATTCAAACCTTCGACTTAAATATAATTTAAAATAGTTTTCAGATTTGCTTTATATGAATTGACTTGTGCACTGTTTAAACTATAAGGCAAGACTGTTCATTCTTTCATACAGTGCTTTCCTTGCATATGTATTTACCCTCTCTTAATAGTTTTACTCTCTTGGAATGTGCAAAACGAACTGAAAACTGCTGTTTATCGAAGATCCAATCCAACAAACTTGAGCGATCTTCCAAAAGACAGACAATCAGGATGCAGCTGTTCAAAGATGACTCATATCCCAGTAGACTTGTAGCCTGAATTACGGCCAAGTTTCTTCTACAACTAAGGAGGGTCAAAACCTATGCAAAAAGCAGTCTTGCAAAAGTGATTATGTTTAATTAACCTGTGTGTGACATGATAAAGAAAAATTGTGCGCTTTCAAATGTTAAATATATTGTTTAGATAAACCAATAGAAATCAGAGGTTTCTTAAACGTCAGTTTGGAACACTATGGAAAAAATAGGCCCAGTTCATGGGTGTGAATATTTATGCAAAGCCCTGTATGCTTATGTGGACTGCTTCACATTTTATTATCTCAAACGTTTTTTTAAGGAAAAAAAAAAAGAAGTAACAAGTAGAGGTACTTACTGCTGCTCCATGATGGTAAACACTACTGACTGCGCAATAACGAAGCAGTTCGGGTCCACCTGACCATCCTCACCACAGATTTTAGCTGGCAAAGAGATAACTGAATCATTATACTAGTAACTCAATCCCTGTGTGGTGAAAATAAGCTTAATCACCAGATCTCATGACAAATGTTTGCAAAATTATGATACACACAAAACTGTTTAGAGATTTTAATTAAAGATAATGACATTTCCCATAAAAAAATTCCTCTTATATTAGACGTTATTCTTGATAATAAGAAGGAGGTAAAAAAAAAATTGTGTAGAGGACGAGGCTTTCTTTCCTACCGACAATGTCGTTTCGTATCTGCTCGGTGATCGGGATGGGTCTAGAAGCATCCGGAGACACATACTTAGTAAAAATGCTGACTGCGTCTCGCTCTATACCTGCAGGAGAGATAAGAATAAAAAAAATTAATGCAGGGTGAAATGAAAGGGAAACATGTGCTTGTGTACATATGATTCTTACTGGTAAAAACAAAGTATGATTCTTCAAACTATCCACAACCTTATGACATCCTTTGTCATTTTAATGCTGCGTAGAAAATGATCCCGGAAAACGACTTTCAATTCCACAAAGGTGACACGTAGAGCGCAGACGCGCAGTCTGACTGCATTTCACGCTGCGCTTTATAGCCCTCTTCTAATGTAGATTTAGAGTTGGCTAGTTTTTATGCTCATTCGTTGAGGGGCTGACTGTTTAAGAGCCTTAGGCTGATAGCATCTGCCTCTCCTCGCAAGGTTAATGCCATGACTTTTAGCTCAATTGACTTGCTCCGCTCGCTGCCTTCCTTGCAGCTTCCTTCTATGTGCCGTAATGAAAGTCCCTGCGAGGGATTTCTTACAGATCATGCGCTTCTTCTGCCAGTTGTAGCAAACACAAACGAGCGCCATTATCAAAGCCCTGAAGACAGGAAGAGTCGTTAGCCGCTAAGACGGAATCTGCTGTCACGCTCATGTAAATGCTGGAATTTCATGAAATTGTGTAGAAAGAAAGTTAAAGACTTGATGTGCTCTACAACACTGCGCTCTTAAAACTGAATGGTTAAAGCATCTGATTTATTTGCTTATAACCACAATTATTTTGCAGCAGATTCTCACAAGATTTAAGAGTAATTTATTCTAAGACTGTGTTATTTAACAAACAAATAAAAGGGGGTTCCTTACATATAAGCAATATTAGTGGTGTTATTATCTTGTACACATTTGCTGTCACTCAGAACTTACTCTTCATAAGCTTGTCGGACAGCTCGCGGAGTGCGTTACTGGCCAGGCCTTTAACCGGAGTTCCGGTCCTGGAGGACGACGAGGAAGTAGATGGGCGTCGACTGAGCCGCAACCCTTCCTCATGATTGAAAGAGTCTCGGCGTCCTGCTCTCAAATAGGAGTTAGAGTCCTGTGGGCTGGAAGGCGTCCGAGAGGCAAAAGTGTCCTCGTAATCCCCTTCATCTAAGCCAGGTGAGGTGTTGAAATCCGGTGGCGAGTCTGGAGACACTGAGAGGCCCAGGGTGGAGGCGGCCTCGGCCAGGGAACTGTGTTTCACAGAGTTGAGGCTGTGAGCGCGCACGCGGGACCAGCTGGTGGAACGGAAACTCTCAGCCTCCAGCCAAAACCGCGCCAGATGCTCGGCAGATCGCGTCACCATGAAGTGTAGGTAGTAGGGACGCGCCACGGGGTCACGGAGCACCTGCTCCACAGTCTTGGAGAGGCGTGATCGTGTCTCCTGCGTCTGATAGTTCACGCTGGAGCAGCCTGAAGAGGAACCGCAAGCAAAGATTATCTTATCGCCATTAATAATAATAATCCATTCTGACGTTCTTTAATAATATATCACACTTGGGTTTTCACAATTGAAAACTAAACTAGGAACATCTCAAACACCTGTGACTCAGGCGTGCACCAGCCTGCTTTCTAAATGATGTAATCCATACACCTGGGTCGCGTTACACCTCTCCTAACCTGCATTGTTGTATGATATACATAAAAGATTTGAATTGGCCTTAACAGCTGACAAAGCAACAGTTTTCCCTCCCGGACAACAGCACTGAGGCAGTTAAGTCATATGAAACTGATCCCTCACTGGCACAATGGCAAGCGACAGCTCTGTGTTACCACAGATCAAAGTACTCGATGGGAAAAGGGAGGGGGTGTAAAAGACCGGGAGACAGATCAGACTGGGATGGGCGTCTCTCTAGAGAAGGGGCCGGTACAGAAAGACGGACTGTGTGTTGTAAGGGCTGTCTGGTTCTGACGCAGGAGGATTCCCCTTTGTTTAAAAGTTGCAACACCAGTTCAACCAGACATCTCTACCGACATGTCAGGATTTACTGAGCATCGCAAGGATGAGTGCAGAACGCCGAAAGAGGCGGCAGTAGAGATTTCCTTACTGATAACGTCTGCTTTGGTATCATTATAAATTTGCTACATCGTTATAAACTATATTAATGCAGATTAGTTACATCGACAGAAACTCATTTTAAAATCGGACTGAAACAGATGCTGTAGAATAAGGAAAGTGGCACACCCAAGTCTCCGAAGTGAGCCGCCTCCATGTGGCTGGGCTGCTTTTTAAGGATGGCTGTGCGGCCACGTGCGAACGAGTCCATGTTCGCCGAGATGGCACTGATGGCCACGTGGCTCGGGCCGGCCGCCTCCAGAATGGCATGGTGATTCCTTGAGGGGGAATTGGGTGACACTGCAGAGCCTGCTGCAAAGGAAAGAAGAAGAAGAAAAAAAAAAAAAACATTGGCGAGAAAATTTAAATTTAATGTAGCCTGTATAATAAGCATGAGCTCTTAAAATACATGAGTCGTGTGCTTGCTCTGAGCTACAGAACAGGATTTTATGCAAAAAGAAAATGGCTTACCCTTTCTTTATCAAAGTGCAAACACTGTGCATTTAACATCGGCAAAGGGCATGGCGTTAAACTGTTCATATAACTGTGTGTGCAGCTGTGCGTGTGTGCGAAGCTGACTTTACATAACCTTGAGAAATTCAGACCATGTCTCCCAGTGAACTAATTTAAAGATAAAAAGAGCGCTGAAAACATGATCATGATGTCTTGAGTGTTGTAACACTCTAAACTTTTATCTGATCCTTCACCACGTGACAGAATAACAAATAGTCAAGTAACCGAAGCTTCTGATTCTATATGCTCTGCTACCAGTCAGAAAACGCCTTAAAAGCAATGACTAAGATTAAGAAGATTGGTAATATACTCACCTCTGCCTGCTTTCGGATCTACTGCTTTCTCTGGTTCCTTTCCTTTAGCTGGAGGGCAAAGAAAACAAGATGTCTGACCTCACAGGAAGTGAATTGCAGCTAAATTACTAAGATGCAACTAGGAATGACTTTTAGTATGAAATTAAATGCTTGGTCATGCTGTAAGAGGGGAAAAAAATGACCAGTTACTGTCTCAACTGTAAAGCTGCACATCCTGAAGTTTTCTGCTACTCTATGTCTACAGATACAGATTAAATAGCTGAACCAATGCAAATCCATTTACTGTTACCTAATGTTGAAAATGTCTGCAAAACAAGTTAGCTTTTTCATTATAACACCCATCTTCCGGTCACCTGCCTCGTATTATCCACCTTTCTTGAACGTAATAAAGCAAATAAACGCAGCTTGTCAGGATACTTTTGATTGTTACATTGTTAAAAAGTGCTCACACCTGGAGACACCTTGTGTAGGTGTTAAGTTTATGTCTGTCATAAACGCACAACCTCAATAATGTAGCGTACATTGTGTTAGTACACAAACAAGCACAGCGCAGAAAGACACTACTTCCAGAAAACTCCTAAGAGGGAAAATGATGTGGCTAAAACAGGAAAGAAATTCTGTGAACATCAGGTCATGTGTCACATTATTCAAATGCTCTAGGGCGGGAACACATGTGCAAAGGGCATTCAAGTCAAACTGGGACTTGTGATGAAATATTTCATAAATGAAAGAGCTAAATGACTGACACTTTATGGGTGGGGGTAGCTCAGCAGCTAAGGCAATGGACTACTGACTGGAAGATCCCAGGATCAAATCCACGATGGGCCCCTGAGCATGGCCCTTAATCTCCAGATATTTAAGGAGATTAAAAATCCCTCTGGATATGGCCAAATGCCATAAATGTTTTTTTTTTTTACAGATGACTTTGAGCACAGTACAATGATTAGACTCTTAGCCGCTATAAAACATTTTAACTTGGATGGGAGTTAATGCTACATCCCGTACATTCCCGACATCAAAGTCATTTCCACGTGTTTGGGATATTAAAGGAGTTCCTGGGAGGCTATTGTTTCAGACGTGAACTACGCAGTCTCCGCTTGGAAAAATGTAAAGAAGATATGAAGTAAAAGCCATATCAGAATCAAATGAGTGTATTGACACTTCACCTGATTACTTTATCTTTACCATGCCGGTTTTTTGAATACGTCCATAACCATAATTTTTGGAAAGAATCACTTTCCCACTAAAGGAAAGGACAATTAAAGGAGTTCCAGAGAGGCCAGCATTTCAAACGTAAAGCAGACAGTCCTATTATGGCTCCGGCACACTGAGAAAACTTTCTACTATGTTGATGGTATCCAATCACCCGAGTGAAACGCTGGGATGTGTGCATTAGTGTAGCAGGGGATTATATAGAGAAATAAAGGTAGTTTTTACTGTCATAACTGTGTTCTGTTATTTTATGCAATCAAAATCCCAGTTTGACTTGAACACCACTTCTATTTCGGGGGGAATGACTTTTCTCACCCCAATATTAAGTCATTAATAAAATTACAATTAAATAAATATTTTTGACATAGAAAATATCTGATCAACTGATGTTTATACATCTTTATTAAACAACACATGTTATAAAGCTGATCATTATCAGGATTAGAATAGGTATCGCATTGGTGACTCAGTGGTATAGGTCTCGCTGCCATGTGGAAGGCCCGGGTTCGATCCCCAGCCAATGTCCAAACCCCAGACACTGGATGCAGTGTCGGTACCAGGCCCAGATAAAATGGGAGAGTTGCGGCAGGAAGGGCATATGGTGTAAAACCTGTGCCAAGTTGTTGTGCGGATCAGTTGGTCCGATGTGCCGACCCCTCAACAGGAGAAGCCGAAAAACTAACAACAACAACAACAACAATCAGGCTTAGATTAAGTGTCGCATGAGATCATCATCTTTTTTTTTTTGTTGGTTGGAATTCAGCAGGTTGCATTACCGCCACCTAGGTAAACTTCTCTCAGCTGTTTCCTGTTCCTCTCATTTTCGGCGCGTATAATCGTTCGTTCATCTTGTTTTATGGCAGTTGACATTGCATAATCTGTTCCTGTATGTATATATTAGAACCAGAGTATTAATATTAACCTGTGGTTTGTCTAAACTACTTCCAGCTTTTGCTTCTGACCAATCAGATTCAAGAATTCACCAGCGCTGCGATCTAAACCAGATACGTCTCGTGCAATAAGGCCCTGCAAAATTATACACTCCTACATCAAATCATGTCATCCCTTTGAGTTTATGGGTGGAGGGAAAAAACCTAAAGATATTTTAATTGTGTGTTTTTAATTGTTGTTTCTTTTCTGTGCTTCAATTAAATGTACTATTTGTCCTTACTGTCTTTGTAAAAGCATATAAACAGGAAGTCAAGAAAGACTAATGGATGAATGGATAAACAGAGACATAGACACACCGGGTGCTTTGGATTGCAAATGTGCGCACAAAATCAGTGAAGACATGCAAAAAAAATGTCTACACGACCTGCGTTTAAAAAGACAGCACGGAAAAGATAATTAAAAAGGCACTTAAGATAATAAATATTTGTAAAGGTAACATGGTGTGAGGTGTTTAGTTTAATAGACTTGTCATTAATGCTAGCTGTGTGGTTTAGCCGACTAGAGTTTATTTCCTTAACATCCACTACAAATGTTTTTTTTCTTATTAACTTCATAGTGATTACGTGTGTATACATGTTAAGATATTTTATATGTAATATGAAGGGCAGTTGTTACAGTTAACAAAACATTATTACACAGAGTGAGAACTGAATAGGAATTCGGGATGCTAATGTTATTCAGGCAGCTTAGCAGCAAGGCTAGCTGTTACCTGTATGCTAAACACCATGGTAACAAGTCTGTGTACATTGTGTACGTTTTTTTTACTTAATTATCCAACACTAACTGAAGGTTGAATTAATATCTTTAAGAATTTAAACAGCCCACAGTGACGGTCGGCTTCTCCTGTCTCCCCGGCTAGCACCTCGGCTAAGCTCGGCTGAGCACTTCCTTACCTTTCCGCCTAAAAAACGACATTTTCACACTGCCAGGGCTTCCTTAGCTCAGTCACAGCACCTCCTGGACTCCCGGGTGCCTTCATTCATGACTCCTTTCTGGTTTTGGTTTTTGCACACAGGCTACAAAAATATTAATACAGAGTTCACCAGAACGTCAAATCAGATTTTATTTTCCCCCTTTCCCTATCCCCATTAGCTTGTCCAAAGCTGCTGGCCCGTGCCACCATACCGCTTCCGGAATGCTGTAACAGAGACCGTATCACAAACCCCTCCTGATAGACATCTAGTGCACTACACATGGCAAGTAAGCCGTTCATTCGTAACCTATGTAATACCTTAATAAAGGGAGCATCGCTGGGTTTGGGACGTAACCAAGGTTAAAATGGTTGTTCAGATTAAAAGAATTTACTTTCATTCATTTTCACGCGCTGTTAAAAATGCACCCACGACCTTTTTATTTAAAAATCTAAATCTAATTTGTATTTCCTGAATGTTGACAGGAATTCTTGTATTTTTTATTTGCACATTGCGTTTGTAATGTTTAACCACGTGATGGCAGGCTTAAACCTGCAGAGGCTTTTTGTAATCATGTCTTATGTTCTGTTTCCTGCATGTACATGCTAGATATACTAAGCGACTTTCAGTTATTATTTAGTTCATCACTAGTACACTTGGTCAAAAAAGAAATTGAAATTTTTTAATTAATTGTCAAAAATAAAGCTGCTTCAGTGTTTTTAGATCTGTTTGCGAGATGTTACTACGGTATACTGAAATATAATTACAAGCATTTGATGAGTGTGAAAGGATTTTAATGACAATAACATTAAGATTATGCAAAGAGTCAATATTTGCAGCGTTGACGCTCCCTTTTCAATACCTCTGCAACTCACACTGGCATCCTGTCAATCAACTTCTAGGCCACATCCTGACTGATGGCAGCGCATTCTTGTATAATCGATGCTTGGAGTTTTTCAGAATTTCCATTGATTGTGCAAGAATGTGTTGCCATCATTCAGGATGTGGCCTAGAAGTTGAGTGACAGCATGCCAGGGCGAATTGCAGAGGTATTGAAAAGGGAGCGTCCACACTGCAAATATTGACTCTGCATAAACTTACTGAAATTGTCAATAAAAAACTTCGACACTTAGGAAATCCTTGTAATTATACTTCTTTATAACCATTGTAATATCTGACAAAACACATTCGCGAAACGTTTGGCTACGGCTGTAATTTTACGACAAGTGGTGAAATGTTTGTGGTGGGTGAACTGACGGAACGCGCATGCGCACGTATATCTGGAGGCACGCAATAGAGGGCGCCATTTCCATAACAACTGATTAATTCCTTTATATTGAAAAGAGCTCTTACTGCTGCTGCACTTATAAGAACAAAAAAAATTATTTTTTTTGTCTTTTGCTCTTGCACACTTTTTTTAATCCCTCTTTACTGTCTTCATTAAAAGATCATAGCTGATATGATGATATTATATTATATATTCAGAAAATTGTTCTGCAATCAAAGGTGTTTAAGTTAATATGGAGTCCACTTTTGTTATTTGAGGCTCATCACAAGCCATCAGAGAACAGCTGTCTGCATTAGCCAAGACAAACCAATAAGAGTCTAAGTCGAGCTTCATGGTCAAGTGGAACCATTCCCAGTCACCACACACATCCCAAGCAAACCCCACAGGACTTCCATGTGGTGAGATCTCCAACCAGATGCGGGGCAACAGGATGATTCACACAAGTCCTGATCACTGGATCAGTTTATAGTATATAGCACTGCAGGGACACTTGTATTTGGACATCTGACCATCACACCCATATGAGAATCTTTTTTACACTATTGCCACAATGTTGGAAGTACACCTATATAATATAATGTCTTTATGGTACCTCAAAAGTTAAGTAACTGATCAGAAGTTCAACGGTTCAAGTCCCAGCTCCTCCAGGTTGCTATTGTTTGCTTGGACATGCACAGAAAGAACTTCAATTGCAGTAATGTAAATGTGAAAAGCCTTAACTACTGTATACTGTGGTTGTATAGTATTTCGTTACTAGAACTAACAAACCAAAACCTGTTACAGAATATACACAAAGGCAGTTTAGTAAAGACTTTGACAAGCTTGGAGTGGATGAACTTGGGTACCAAGCCCTAACCTCCACCCCGAGGACATATTTTGGAATGAACTTCTGATGAATGCAGACTGCAAGCCAGCCTGATATCCAATGTGCCTGACCTTACTAATGCTCTCATGACTGGATGATCAGAAATCCCCACAGCCACACTCCAAAATCTAATGGAAAGCCTGGGAGGTGGGGTGAAAATGGAATGTTTAACAAGTATATATGACCAGGTGGCCACAAACATTCATCTACTGTTGTGTGGGTCACTTGCGAGAATGAGGTTGTATGGGGGAAAAAAAATGCTCTACATTATCTTTTTAATACATTTCACAGTCCTCAAACTAACACAAAGAGCACGCTTCACTTGGACTTCTCATGACCGAGCTTTGAGCTTTTGGAAAAGCACGCAAAAACAAAAAAAAATTTGTGTGTAAAGCACAAACAAATAAAATTTGCACTTAATAAAAATGAATGAAAGTGCTTGAATTCCACTTAACAGCACGTATAGTAAAACTTCACATGCAAATGTACCATATAAATCTGTTCTGCCATGCCCTATGGAGCAGACTAATATAGGAAGTAATGAAGCATTTGAGATTTATCTGAGATTTTTGTTAATGAGGAATTAATGGCTAGTGCCTTAAAAATGTTTTTTTTAAAAAGAATACTTTTTAAGCAATATTAAATGCAGATTTAACACAACATCGAGAATATACATACTGCACATTAAAGACAGCGTTTAACGGAATGTATAGTTATCTGTGTTTTACACTACTAATAATTTGTCCTTTTTTTCTATAATGAATAAATGCAATAACTCCTGACCTTTTTCACTAACGTGAGAATGTTGTCCGATGTAGCCAACAAAGTGCAAGGGCGTTCGCTACAGATGTAAATCAGAGCTAAATTTGCATGCGGGGCAAATAAAATTTACATTAAAGCTGAAGGTCTCATGCATTAAATTACTGCTCTTGACTACAGGCAGTGAAATAATACCATTATAACGCTATGAACTAATAAATCTGAATTAACACTTCATTTTCTTTATGAATACGCATAAACCAGGCACGTTTCCAGAATTCTTATTTTATTATTGTTTCAAAATTAATCCAATTTGTTAATTTTCAACAGAAAGCTTAAAAAGCAAACAGAAAAGTAAAAATTTTCATCCTGTTTAATTCTCTTATAGCATTATGGAGTTTTCTGGAGTTTGCCCGCTCGGAAAGCTTCCTCGATGAAAGCGCAGGAAAGCATCAAGTAACGTCCGTGCCTGAGACACTTCGGAGGTCACCATCATTGTTGCGTTTTCAGAGAGTTCAACAGACAGAGACGGACAAACTGAGGAGAAAAACAACAAAAGAAGAGAAAGTCAGTCATGCATTCTTCCACTATCTTGCAGCTGAATTCTTGTTTCTGATTGCTTTCATTTCTATTATTCGATTTATCAATCCATAAATCATAATGTACTGAATATTTCTACAAGCAATGAGGAGAAAAAAAAAAAAAAAACTCACAATAACATCTGCCACCAATCTAGCATGAAGCAAAGCTGCTGAGTCATGGGCAGGCTGGCCAACACACAGCAACACTAGCCGGATTGTTACCACAGTCTTTCCTGTTTTTTTTTTTTTTGGTTCCCGTAAGCGATGAACTAAAGTTTCCCTGTCACATGACTCCCACCCACATACAACAGAAATGTCACATTGTGGAAGCATTTCATGTTTATCCTGCTAACATTTTAGGTTTTCCCCTATAACTAAAACCAACTAAGAACTGCTGTGTTTTGTTACCTCCAACATCAGCGCAGCTTCATTTCCCTGAAGCGCTTTCGATGGCACTCACAATCTTGGCCATCTTCGGATCGTTGTCCACGAAGCCATCCCCGTCCTGCAAAAACCAGATGTGTTTTTCATTACATACGGGATACTGGTGTTGGGTAAAAGGGTTGGGAATCCACCTAAGTAAATGCGTACTAGCAGGGGATATTGTAAATAAGAATCCTGAGATGAGCACGGAACTCGCTTTATGATTACAGCAGATTTTCATAGGACTTTTCAGGGACAGGTCTACAGCATCCTGGTGAAAAACAAGGGCGAGATTTGGACGTGAACTCGAATATTTTGGAGAAATGCATATCCGTAAAGAACATACATTTGCTTAAAATTGCAAAAAAGTTTATCTCCCTGTATGCACAGTACCTACAGAAATGCCCATGTCTAAGTTGATCTTCTGTAGTAATTACATATAAATCTCTTTATCTTACGGCTCTAGTCATTGTGGCTTTCAGTTTGATCTTAAGTTGAAATTTAGTTTGATCATAAACAGGAATGTAAACACAAAAACAAAGGTTTTCTGCTTTAAAAATGTGAAAATATTGGCTTGAAGTAAATCAGAATGAAATGATTGTATCGACACTTTACTTGATTACATTTTTATTATCTTTATCATGACTTCTTTTCTTTTCATATCAAATCTACACTACATAAAAGGCTTCATGTATTAAAACAGAAATGGGAAAGTCTCACATGCTAAACCATATGCAAGTAATTACACAAATAAACAAGTGGCGTTCAAATCAAACCAATCAAACGACTTTTGCGTGGGCCGAAATAACAGAACACAGTTATAAGAGTTATATCACCTTTATTTCTCTATATAATCCCCTGGTACACTAATATACTGTATCCCAGTGTTTCACTAGTACTTCATACCATCAAGGTCCCTTTTTGGGACTTTAGGGAAAGAAAAAGTCAAGTATTCTGCTTTCAAATCACCTATATTCACCGGCATCTATTTATGCAGTTATGTATTTAAAGAAAAGTGTAATCGCGCTTCAATTTAAAGACTTTGTCATTATTTCTATCAGGACGGGGTTTGGTATCATGCAAGATGTCTCTGTCTACAACCACAGGGTTTTATATTAATGCAATTCATGTAAAGTGTGTATTATGACCTTCAGAATCTCCAGATCTCCACCCAACTGTATTGAATTTAATAATCCTCACCTTCTTGGAGTGGACCAGCGTGCCATTCACCAGCACTTCAAAGTACCCAGATACTGTGGGAGTGCTCTCACTCGTCTGTGGAACAAAGAGGGAAGGATATAGAAAAAAACACATGTTGACAAAGAAAGGTGTAGCAACACATATCAGCTGATTCACTCATGACCGCTGACTAATTATTTCTGCATTTAGGTTAAAGTGTACTAATGTTGCAAACAGATTATTTACAGTAATTTCAGGTATCATAAAATCATCAGGGAGGTGCGCCCTTGGAAAATTATTAATATAATTATTAACTTATATATTTGAAGCACATCAGTGATTACAATTATCTGTAAGACTTTTTATCCGACTGTTGTCACATACTGTACATGTTATGTAAGCTCTGCAAAACAAGTTAGTCCAGCTATAAGCAGAAATTCTTTCATACCTTTTTCCTTTGTTAAAAATAACTATACGTTTTTAAATCGTCTCACATTACATCAGTGAGGAAAAAAATGCACTTGCAAGTATTCAAAGCGCAGGATGCAAAACACAATAGGTGACATTTCGTAGGGAATGAGGAACAGTCGAAATTCAGACATGCCCTAGGACACTGGGATTTGAAAATAAATTAATTAATAAAAACCCTTACAATCTCAAGGTCGCCTGGAAATTCATCCTCAAGCAACGTCTTGAGCTTCATCACCTATGAAAAAATAAACAATGACAAACACCACAGTGACAATTATTACAAAACAAACATGTATATATCAAAAATTTATATAAACTGAAGGAAAAGAAAAATTTATATAAAGTGTTTTAATACTAAATACTAAGTGTATTGCATTTACATGTATTGTGTATATGTGTATACATTTTTTTGGCTGACTCTGCTTGAAATACAGAACGTGAAAAAGTGCTGGAATGTGCACAAAGAAATTAAACATACCCTGGACCGGTACCCTCATCCACCACTGAAAAAAAAGAAACATCAAGGAAAAATACATGAGCATTAGATGATATTTTTGGTCTAAATAAAAAGGATAAGTATTTAAATGAGAGGGTATTGTTATTAAAAATATATGACCAAACTTGAAGGCTATTTATAGAAATGAAGGAGGGGGTTGATTCAGTTATTAATTGCTCTTTTGTGTTCTGAATCAAATATTGCCACACCTAAATAATTTTTTTTTCAAACTATTTTTACGTTTATAATAGAGATGAACCGGTCGATCAGGTCAGACTGACCAGAATTGGCTGATTTTCAGTTTGATTGCTCATGACCGGTGATTGGCTGATCAGCCTCAGATATAAACAATTCTGTACCAAGCACAAAAGCTTACGAGTGGCGCGACAAAAATGCATTTTATGGCGTGACTTTTTTTTTTTTTTTTGGTTCAAGTTTCTAATTTGCTCAGAGAATTTGGAGAAAAAGGCAGTTCAGTCTCAAACCCACAAGTTGACCTACAACAGTCAAGTTGAGTTTTGAAACTTGTGTGAGGAGGTAAAATGTTGCAGTTTCTTTAGAATCCTACAGGTGGCGCACCCTGAACTCACTCACTCATCATCATCTATTCCGCTTAATCCTGTTTTCAGGGTCACGGGTGGGGGCATGGTGCCTATCCCAAGAAACTTAGGGCACAAAGCAGGGTACACCCTGGACAGGGTGCCAATCCATCACAGGGCACACACACACACATACACACTCACACACTACCGCCAATTTGGAACTGCCAGTTAACCTAACCTACATGTTTTTGGGCTGTGGGAGAAAACCAGAGTACCCAGATGAAACCCACGGGGAGAATATGCACACAGAGACGGGAATCGAACTCGGACCCAGGAGGTGCAAGGCGACAGTGCTAACCACTACACCACCGTGCCGCCGCACCCGGAACTATTTACGAACTTTGATGTGGTAGAAGTGAATTATTTGGTTTAGAAATAATAATAATTATTATAATTATTAAGGTGAATGACAGAGATAAGTGCTGCTGCTCAGTAAGCTTTCTGCTTAATTTAATTTGAAGTTAAATGTTGTACAATATAAACTCTTGCTTTTAAAGTTAGTTTGTATTGTTTAAATGTGTTCTTTGTTTTTATTTTTACTTGTTAAAGAATCAAATTGGGGGGGGGGGTGAATATCAAATTAGGATATTTATAAACCGTGATATTTATAGCAGCGCAATTGTAATCGAATCGGCACCGAGGTATCGTGATAATATTATATCTTGAAATCTCCTATTGAACGCTGCTCTGAACCACAATATCGCCCATCACTGCCGCCAAGTGACGTCATCGCGGGATACAACCACTACCGTCTTACAGGAATAACGATCACACACCGACGCCCAGTGAAATCAACAATCGTTTGACTAAACACCTCATGGTTTCTGCTATTTTACATGATTTTCCTTAAGATAAAACTGAGATAATGTCTCTGTATAGATCGGATAGATTCCCGAAGGTTCGAACTCAAATTAATCCTACAGGTCACATCGAGTGCGCTATATAGTGCATAGGGACCGTCATTAACTCCATGACGCAGGCAGTACACGGGTGTAGGGAGTAGAGAGACATTTGGAATACTGGAATATATTTGACGTGTAGAGACGGATAAAGCGATACAAGCATTGTTCTAGTCTGTTTTGTCGTTGTGTGTTCATGTCGGTTAGCTATATAATAACGCGATAAAACTGCGTTCAGTAAACTTAAACGTTCTCTGTAGGTAAACACGGGCTTCAGTATACACACCTGGTGTATCAATAAATAAAATTACGCACTTACCAGTAAATTATATGTATTTTCACCACCATTTCGGCGGTTGTTGCGGCTCTTCTCCGGATTAAGCACTGGCTGCGGGCAGCAGGTTGTAAGATGTAGACAGTCTTAGGGTTAGAGGCACGACTGAGGCATTTCGGTCTTTCCTTGTTTATAATATGAGAAGAGGGGCGGAGCAAACAGAGAAGCTTCGAACTCAGCCACAAGGCGGCGCTAAAAACAAGCAAGCGTAAATCAAGCCAACATTTTTTAACAAGTGATTTTAAACCTAGCTGAATTACTCATTGTTGACAGATCAACATTCAATAATCAATAATAAATAATATCAATAATAATATGAGCTTATTAGTAGCTCATTTTATTAAATCTGGCACATAACTGTTCACTTTTACTCAAAAATTTTATTTCATTTATGGTGCAGGTTAAACGCAGATATCTAAATACTGCAAAAGATTTAACAAACAGTTTTGCGTGATGCTGTGACTAAACCTGCCTGGACACCTACCAAAAACAGTGAATAAATTCCCTCTTCCCAAAATAAATGGCAGCCACGCCCCTACTACTGGTGCGTTCACAAACATACAGTGAAATTATCTACAAATATATACAAAGACCAACCAAACCAAAGGGGCAAAGCAATAATCAAAGTCAATGGGAGGCAAAAAGTCAAAAGCAAAATACACAACCAAATATCAAAAAGCCAAACTCACAATCCACTTTCCCGTGGCTCTCCCCGGTTTATATATGGTCGCGCTGGCTGATGACGTCACTCTCAGGGCGGAAGCGACCGTGTGGAAGGTCAGGTAGATGCCGATGTGGGGACAGTCAGAAAACCTGGAGTGGAGTCTAGAGCAGCGCGCGACCAGGACACGATAGACACCCGCGAGCGCAACAAAGCATTTATACAAAGCATAATATTTTTTGCATTTTCATTTATTTGTTTTACTCAGTAGCGAATATGATTTAAAATGTAGCGAATTACAATACTTCAAACAAAACATACTTAAGTAAAAGTAAAATTACAGATTTGAAAAACTACTTTAAAAAGTAGAAGTACACAAAAAAACTGTGTTACTCAATTACAGTAACGCGAGCAGGGGCGGATCTACCGGGGTGGCACGGGGTGGCAATTGCCACCCTAAGATAAAGCCTTGCCCATTTGCCACCCCAGCACTATTGTCCTAGTGTTCTAAAAATAAAAGAGTTTTTTCATTTATCTAACGTTCCAATCCAGATATCAGGTTCAAGTCAGTCACACATCAGCCTTTATTTAATTTTTATAGGACAATGTAAAAATGTGCACCCTAGTGTATACACAGAATAAGAATAGCGTTCCTTGAATCCACAAAAACCATGCAAGGATGCTTGCTTCAGTGTTGCCACCCCTCATAATTTTAATGCCACCCCCTTGCCACCCGATGAATAATTTTCTAGATCCGCCCCTGAACGCGAGTAAATGTAATTCGTTACTTTCCACCTCTGCCATATTTCCCTAAGCTCAAATATATGAGGGGTGTTCAAGTCAAACTGAGACTTTTTTTTTAGAGAATAACACAGTTAAAAACTCAATTTATTTTTCTATATAATCCCCTGCTACACTAATGCACTCATCCCAGTGTTTCACTAGTGCTTGGATACCATCAAGGTAGAAAGCCATGATCAGACTTCACGTCTCAAACACTGGCCTCCAAGGAACTCCTTTAATGTCTTGGAGCGCGGTCAGGACTGTACGGGGGATGTGGCCATAACTCCCAGCCGAGTTCCTGTAATGTACAAGTGTTGTGTTGAATAATTGTGCACAGTTCCCACAGACAGATGCATCTCTACTGCGAGTTAGCGAAAAGTTATCCACCATTTTTCAAGGATCAGGAGTTCCACTTGCTGAATGTTCACGGGAACGACTGCAGTGGGCTCTGAGCCACCTCGGCCTTGTTTAAAACATTTGCACATTTCAGATGTTTTACTGCGGTTAAGCGTCTAATCACAGTACTGTGCTTGAAATCTTCTATAAATGTCAATCGGGTTTTATGCCTTCATTAATGAGACATTTCATCACAAATTGGTTTTACTTACAAAAAACACACCAGTGTCACCTCAATGTATTCCTCTGAGGTTGTAAAGCAGCAAGTTTGTTCATATGGTTTTTTGTTGTTCAGGTTTCTACATTTTATTGTGTTGTCTGCACTCAAACCACTTTAGGAAATCTTGAATGTGGCTTAAACTTACAGTATGAATGTTGAGGTCTGATGGTCCACACACTATGGTTTGGAGTATAATGTGTGTGAAACAGTAAGAACAGCCACAGCCCCCGGGACCAAAATAAGACAATGTGGCTATGGCAACAATGGCCAAGCTGGAATCTAGGCGGTTTGGTAAGCCCATGCCGAATCTGTTTCTGATTCTTTGTTATTTCGATTTTAGATGATGAAGATGAACCGAACCAACCATTGTTATTGTTTTTGTTTGTTTTTTGCACCATATTCAAGTAAAAACTATCCTTAGTCCTTTTACCTTTGCTGCATGCCTGGGCTCTTTTATTCCAGTATAAGGGTGCACCCATGATTAGGTGCCATAAATGTGTTGCCTGAGGTCAGTTAAAACATGCTGATGTTTTCTTAGATTCAATGCTGAAAAGTTCTTTAAGTGGTTAAGGACTTAATAACAGTGCAATCATTGGCGCTTTATAACCTATAATCTATAATAATCTACTATCCTCATTTTTAAACCACCACGAAAAAGGGAATGCATGTGTTTTAGAATAAGAGACTGACAACAGTTTGACAACAAAAATAAAAAAACAGATTTTTTATTTACACAATTAAGAATCAAAATGAGTGTCTGTAAAATATAACGTGAAATAATAATTGAATCCTTGTGATTTTATTATTATTATTATTATTATTATTATTATTATTATTATGATTATTATTATTTAATGATGATGATAAGGAATTTAAAAAAATAGGAATAAAACTGTTAACTAGCATTACCTCTTGTTGTTACAGCTGTTATAGTTGAGTTATAGTATGAGCTTCCATAATTGTTTTGTTTTGTCACATATAAAATAAATATCACAACTTTAATCTAACTGCAATATTATAAAATGAAAACATGTTTATATGGTATAAAAAATGTTTTTTGATTATAGCGCATCTGGTTTAAGTTTTAAACCTAATGTAAACCCTGATTATAAAAAAAAAATGTATATACTCATTTATATAATATTCAAGGCCTAAAGAAAAAGGTTCAGTGCTGTATTGTGAGATTAGTGGCAAAATATGTGAGTACTGTAATTCAATGTCAGCGCAGTAATGGAACATTCATAGGTTAATATTTTAAGTTCAATCTTCATTCAATCCAACACAAATTAGCATAAGAGCAAAGCTGTAAAATTACAGCTACACCTCCTGACAGTCTTCACTTCTCTCTGTGCTCGAGGTTTTGCGTCTTCTTTTAGACGGCGGCACCAGGTCAGCGGGAAGCTTGGGAGGAAGCCCGTAGCCCTCTAACTTGACCTCAATAAGGTGGTTGGCCAAAGCGAACTCTTCATCATCTAGCATGCCGTCTCCGTCCACATCCGACAGCTTCCAAATCCGGCTAAGGACCGAGTTTGGCAGCCGAGTGCTGATCATCCAGTCCTTCACTTTGATCCCACTGAGCTTGCCATCCTGCGGGCTCAGGTTGTAGAAGATCTCATCATATTTGGGCTTGTCTTTGGAGACCACCCAAAGTCCTTCAGCGATCTCCTCACACTCGCCGTTGGCCCCCGAATAATAGAATGGGTTGCCTTCAAAAAAAGGGCTCCTATTCGTTACAGGTAAGACACCACCTTGGACACCAGGCTGCTCCGCTGCCACGAGTTCCTCTTGCCGCAGAAGTGGCATCAGCTTGGCGATGTCAGCCGTCAGGAGCGCATCCAGACCTGCCATGTGTTTCGGTTTTAGACTTTTAAGCTTGTTGAAGTCACGATCCATAAGTCGCTCCTGGAAATATGTTTTGAAAGACAATATCCAGATATACATTTTTTTTAACAAATGTATATTGTATCTCTAAAGTGGTCAATATTCTCTGTTAATCTGCTTTAATAATGCATTTATTATAACAGATAAGGGGCCAGAAGATGCAAAAGTACATTTAACTGTACCAGACCTGCATCTTTGCACAATCAGGAAAATCTCCAGCTGGGATCTGATGCCTCTGTTGGATTTGTGAGAAAATGAACGGAAGGTCGTAAATCAGATCCCGTTTTTTGTTATCTCGGCGAAATAAAGGCATTTGCTCCTTCAGGAAGCTAATGATGTAAGCATGGCACTGAAAAGAGAAGAAGATGGAAAGAAGTGGCTTAATAACATTTAGTGATAGCGATGGAAAATGTAGGTCCTTTAGTGAGTCAGATCATCTCATTTGGCTCACTGATAAGTGTTGACTCTTTTGGCCTCCGAACATAATATTGTTTGTGGTATTTGTGCTATATTAGGATACTTAAGCAGACAGAGAGTGAAACGGTTCATTTGACTTAATTAACAAAACCAACAGCCAATGTCCCTGACCAACATGAAGCTCCTACTGAAGATGAATTTGAATGTATGCCAACACAAAGACCAGTTGCAGAAAAGAGGTTTCAAATGAAGTGTTGAATTATAATACTATAGTACTAATGAATACCTTAGTATTACTATGTTAACCACTGATGATCATAGTAATGTCACCAGTATAAGTGTGTATGAGGTGTTTCTGAAGAAATACTGTTTGATTTTCGCCAAACATCTTACTGGCAATTAAGGCCAAAAAACTCCTTTTAGACAGAACCTGGCAAAAAAAAATTTTAAAACATACTTATTCAGTCTTCTTCTAATTGTGCTGTCGTGGACTTTTAACATGCTCAGTGAGGCCTGTAGGATCTGAGGTGTAGTTCTTAGGATTTTTGTATGTCTTTAAGAATTACATGGTATGACCTGAGTGTGAATGTCCTGGGACATCTCATCCTGGGAAGATTGGCAACTTGAATGCTTATTACTTGTTGATAATCTCAAAATTGAACTCCACATGGTTTGGAAATAGTTTTATAACTATTTTCAGATTTATGTCCATCAACAGTTGCTTCTATAAGACCATTGCTATGTTATGGCATTGTGGTAACACACCTACAGTAAGTGCTCTAGACCGGCAAACTGGCGAAACTGCTTTTATAGAGGTCTGCACACCTGCTGATGATCAATTAATCAAAGGCTGATGATTAGCAGCATGATTTTTTTTCTTTTTAAATACTTTTTGTAAAAAAAAAAAAAAAGTTGCATGTTGTTGTTTGTCTGAGGTTGTATTTGCCTAATACTGAGCCCAGCTAGGCGGCACGGTGATGTAGTGGTTAGCACTGTCGCCTTGCACCTCAAGGGTCCGGGTTTGAGTCCCGGCCAAGTTCTATTCCCGTCTCTGTGTGCATGGAGTTTGTATGGTCTTCCCGTGCTTGGTGGGTTTTCTCCGGGTACTCCGGTTTCCTCCCACAGTCCAAAGACATGTAGGTTAGATTAATTGGTGTTCCCAAATTGACCGTAGTGTGTGTGAGTGTGTATGTGTGTGTGCCCTGCAATGGATTGGCACCCTGTCCAGGGTGTACCCCGCCTCATGGCCTAAGTCTCCTGGGATAGGCTCCAGGCCCCCATTGACCCTGAATACAGGATTAAGTGGTATAGAAGATGAGTGAGCGAGCCCAGCTACGATCACATGACTTCTATTATTACACAAAAACACATATAATTACTGTATATATATGTGTTTTTGTGTAATAATAGAAGTTTATATACTATATATATATATATATATATATATATATATATATATATATATATATATATATATATATAGTAAATCCATAAACAGTAGTTTATGGCCTTGTAGTGAATGATGTGTTTCATAGTGAAGAACACAGTAAATAAGACTGTTGTTGCTGCAGAAACCTATGATTGAGAGAACTTACAATATTACCCTTTACATAGATCATAAAACCCAATATTGAGACACGGAGACATAGAAACCTCATTAAGCAATGTCAACTTCCCAACAAACGGTTAATTAACTCGAGACCATTTACATGATGTTTCCAAAACGTACACAATTTGTACCAATAGTCCACTGCAATTTTGTTGTATATATGGATTTGCAAAATAATCTTATTATAAATAGATTATTATAAATAATCTAGCTTTTGTAATATTCCAGTTTTTCCGGTGTCAATTTATCATGTTTTTTAGAGGAAGCGCTTCATCTAAGGTGAAGAGAAAACATGTTTTGTTTCTATATTGAGTAGTCTCCTCCTTAGAGACATTTGTTTGCCGTCTCTATGGTCTCTAGAGAGATAAGGCGTGTCCTTAGGTAACAATGACACAGTATGATTTTCATAGACCTGTTTTTGCAAAACAGAGCTCACTCACTCTCACTCATCATCATCTACCTTAATCCTGTATTCAGGGTCACGGGGGGCCTGGAGCCTATCCCAGGAGACTTAGGGCACAATGCGGGGTACACCCTGGACAAGGTGCCAATCCATCGCAGGGTACACACACATACACACACTTATACACTACGGGCAATTTGGGAATGCCAGTTAACCTAACCGTCTTTGGGCTTTGGGAGGAAACCGGAGAACAAGGAGGAAACCTACCAATCACGAGGAGAACATGCAAACTCCATGCACACAGAGAATGGAATCGAACCCGGACCCTGGAGGTGCATGGAGGCAATGCTAACCACTATACCACGTGCCGCTGCAAAGTTCAGGTCAATGTGTATCTGATATACTGTACAGTAAATCATCAAAGCCTCACCCTCACAAGTCGTGCCCTCTTCACCAGGTCGTTCAGTTTCCTCAGGGCCGAGTTCCGAGGCAGGTTCTGGATCTCATTAAAGAGGCCTTCTTCCTCCTTCTCGAACAGCACACGGTTCTCTGATGTCCTGAAAGGCGAGGACCAAAAGGAGCCAGTGTAGACCCTTGGAACTTCTGGAGACCAAATGACTTTGCCCAGGGTCCACATGAGGGCACCATAAACCCGCATCAGCTGCTGAGAGTCCACCATGTCGGCCTTGTTGAGCAGCACACGCAGCTTGTCTTCATGTCCACGTAGGGCCACGATGGAGCGAGAGAACTCGTCGGAGAGCTCCAGTTTGTGAGCATCACACAGGAGGATGATGAGGTCCACATGCTCAGCGAACCAACGGAGGACGGCGGGGAAATCATAGCCTTGGAGAAGAAGTGATTGTTGTTTTAGGTGTGATCTAAAGATCTTGCAAAATATGTTCACGTTGGATCATCGAGATCGTCATATCTGTTCGGAAATGTTTTTGGAAACATACTATAACTTGGGCTGCTGTTGAAGGAATATAATCAACAGTTAGCATGATGTAACCTGTTGTGATCTGTTATCACCCTGGGGTTGATTATTCTTTGATAACGCTATATTTTAAAGTCTTTTATTCGTTCCCAGACCACAGCAAATGTTGAAATGCTACCAATTTTTTGCTTATTAAGGAACATTATATACTTTTTACCTGTTAAGCATTCACTTATAATTGCTACAGAGTAATGATTATATAGATGACATACAGTAAGAATACATTTGCACCTTAGAAAATACTGTACAGTTCCATTGAAAAACTACATTGATTGTTTCTTGCCTCTGCTCATTCTTTGCTTAGTGCTGGACAAAATTCCCGGTGTGTCAATGATGCTGAGACTTTCTAAGACCTGGTTTGGCAAGTGCACACACTGGAACCTACAGTACAGGGGAAAAAAACAAACAGTTTCATTAATACTGTATTAATTACAAACATAATCGATTTCCGCTCTCAAGTTTCGCATATATATAATTCTTTTCAATTATTCTTATTCTTATTCTTTTTTACTGTCTTCCATTTCTGTGTGGCGAGGTTCATTTATTTCACGTGCCAAACATGACGCATGTCTAATCTCTTTCTACATCCACCCTTTCTCAAGGGTCCGTTAACATGGCCACTACTGCTGTTTCATGTTAATCACTGCCAGATCCCTGATTATGAAACATTATCTATGCCACTGGCTTTGTGTCACTCATTTTTATTCACCGACTCACCGGTTGAGGAAGGTGTTGCCGAAATAGCTGAGCTTGCGGAAAGGTTTGTTGGGGTCCATAACAAGAGCATTGCCTGGGATCACTCCCTCAACATCCCTGTGCATGAGAGCAGTGAAACAGTCGGTTGTAGGTTCAGGCCCAATTCTACCTCCGGGATAGTCTTGTTCAAGAAGATACCTGAAAAAAATATTACAGAAAACTTTTACATAGTCAATAAACAGATTTTTATTTTTTTTTGCTGGTCAGGGTGCCCATTCTAACCACCTACAATGGGCGTGTGAGCATGAGAACTGGAGCACTGAGCAATGGAAGAAGGTGGCCTGGTTTACATTGTTCCTGTCTCGATCCTGGGGAAGAAATGCCACCAGGATGCACTATGTTAAGACGGGTCATTTGACTCTTTGGGCAATGTTCTCCTGGGAAACCTTGAGTCCTGGTTTTTATGTGGATGTTGCTTTGACATGGACCACCAACCTAAACGTCATAGCAGACCACGTACTACACCTCATCACTGTAATGACTTTCCCCTTCCATGCACCTTTCTACACTGCAAAAAAAAAATTTTTGACAAAGAGACCAAAGTTGGCTTTGAAATTCATTCCCCAAATCGCAATCCGATCAAGCATCTGTGAGAAGTTCTTGACCAACAAGTCCATCCATGGAGAGTCTTCTGCTATTATTTTGGTTTTCATAGTCTGGGGAAACCATTCAAATGTCACAGCAGCTACATTCCGACCAAAACAAATGACATGCTGTACAGAATAAAACATTAGTCAGTTTTCATTTAGAAGCTTTGTTAGTCACCTGATGAAGGTGGTCTTTCCCGTCGAGCACTGACCCATCACCAGAATCATCGGCTTGTTGTTAAAGTCTGCATCTTCCAGACTGGGAGAGTGAAAGTCTGAGAAACCGTAATACTTCTCCAGAGGAAGCAACCTGTGTCGGTAGAGAAGCTTCAACCCCTCTGTGACCGTCTGGACTTCTTTGAGAGATTTCACGCCCCTGTTTTTAACTTCTTTGGAAGCCATCGAGCTGGAGTCTGTAAATTTGTAAAGCACATGGAGAGTTGTTTCCTGTGATGAGCTCTTGTCTTTTTATTTACATTCCTATAATAATTGCATGTCAAATAACAAAGATTAAGAACTGCTTTAGAAAGGCTTAGGCAATACCGAACAGGAGTACAGGAATGAAGAACACAGAGTTGAATAGGGAATTGTAATCCATGCTGATCCTGGTGCATTGTTTTAGACATTACGAATAACTTGAAGGACACTAAATATTCTATTTATTGATCTGATTTTGGTTTTCTTAGAACCTGCCCTGGTCAGGGTCTTGGTGGTTAAAAATAGGCGGCTAATTTGTTTCTATTTTGGGGAAAGAGAATGACGCCTAAGGGCTGTGTGCATGGTGTTTGTATGTTCTCCCTCCGGGTGCTCTGGTTTCCTTCCATAGTCCAAAAGCATGCACAGTAGGCTAATTGGCGTTTCCAAATTCCGCAAGGTCTAGTAAGAGTGTGGGTATGTGTGCTTGTGTTCCCTGCACCCTGCATGGACTGGCACCCTGTACCAAGGCGTACCCTGGCTCGTACCCAGAGTCCCCTGTCATAGGCTCCGGGCTTCCTGTGACCGTGTACAGGATAAGCGATATACAGAATGGTGATTGAATGAAACAGGCTCATTAAATTCATTTTCACAGATGTATATGAACAAATAAATGACATGATTAAGTTTCGAAAACATCTCAGTGGCATCCAGGTTAGCAATGTGGCCTTGCACCGACAGGGTCAAGGGTTCGATTTCTACCATGGATCTGTGTGAGTAGAGTCCTCCCTGGGTGGGTTTCCACCATGAAATCTGCTTTCCTCCCACAATAATATATTCATTTTTAAACTATACATCTTTTCATTTAGGGGTCAGGAGTAGCTCAGTGGTTTGGTGGTTCGGAAGGTTCCAGGTTCAAATCCCACGACCACCAAATTGTCCCTGTTGGGCCCTCAACTCATATGTATAATGAGACAAAAATGTTAGTCAATCTGGATAAGGGCATCTGCCGAATACCGTAATGGAAATATCTTTGATCCTATGTTTATGTGACTTGTTCCAGGAGGTAGCAACCCCCTCAGTGCATATTGCCCGGGAGGTGTTTTCCAAAACGTACTAATCTACCCTTATTTGAATATGATGAAACTGCACCGTTTGATGTTCCTCTGTAAAACAGATGGGACTCACCCATTACAGACTCTAACTGAGCCATGAGACAAATACCTGTAATGCATTTGAGTGGAAAGAGGAGCCTTAAAACTGTGATAAATGCCAGAAAATGGATGATATAACAAATGCAGGGGGAAATACAGTTTTAAAATGCTAGACTAAGTTGCAATTCTATGTGCAAGTTGTTGGTGCATTAAAATGTATTCTTTAAATACACATTTCACAAATGCATTCACAACAATAACCAATTTGCACAAACAGGTTATGATCTAAAGCCTAGTTTGCATTCAAATTCACACAGACAAATTTCTCCTATCTGACCTGAAATTGCAAATGATATACTTTATATATCGAGATCTGCTTCAGTATTGAAAAACGAATGGAGCAGTCATGGAAATTCTTACCTCTTTAAAGAATTATCCTTCTTCTCAATTTATCAGCTGTCCTCTGTCCGGACTTTACATTTTTGTGAAAACAGCCCCTTTGTTTTATCCATCGATCCTGGGTTGAGTTTGCTGGTGTGTGCTTGACTCCAAATGTTTCTGTTGGGTGGAGTCTTGGACCATTTGCGAGCTCCAAAAAAAAAGAATAATACGCACAATAGTGCAGAATAAAATAAGGTTGACATTATAATGTTGCTTTATAATGCACAATTTTAATATTAATCATATATTAATAAAGAGCCACACATTTAAGGTACACATAAGGTTATATGGTTTAGTCACTTTGCACTACTCATTTAGTTTTAACAAGTCTGTTTTATAGCAGGGGCACACAGGGTAGCACACAGGTGGCCTTGAACCTCCAGGGTCGAGGGTTCACCTTCTACCATGGATCTGTGTGCATGGAGTTTGCACGTTCTCCCTCACATGTTTCCTCCACAGTCCAAAGACATCTAAATTAGGTTAATTGTTCGTATTGTTCCCAAACTGTGTGTGTGTGTGTGTGTGTGTGTGTGTGTGTGTGTGTGTGTGTGTGTGTGTGTGTGTGTGTGTGTGTGTGTGTGTGTGTGTGTGTGTGTGTGTGTGTGTGTGTGTGTGTGTGTGTGTGTGTGTGTGTGTGTGTGTGTGTGTGTGTGTGTGCGTGCCCAGCCTCGTGCCCAATGTCTCCTGGGAGAGGGTCCAGGACCCCGCATACAGTATAAGCGGTATTGAAAATGAATGAATGTATGAATGGACAATCTGTTCTACTCTGGTATGTTCCTAACATCTCTTGCTGTTATTATCCACTGTTATTATATATTATTAATATCATTATATCTAATAAAAAATATATAACTTGTGCTGCATATTAAACTATGAAATGTTATCATGATGCATGTTGCATCCATTGGCCACTAGATGGGAGTCAAAGACAAATAAGCATCTCAGGTAAGTTCAATTCTTTCAGCTAAACCAACATCTACTGTATATAAATAAAAGAACAAACTCTTTCAGTGATATCTTTGTGTTTCATGCATTGGAGGACCCGAAAGCAGTCTCAGTCTGAAGTGAGCATGTGTAAAATACCTGAACTGAGAGCCCAGTGTTATGCGCTAAAAGCAAATGTCGAGTAAAAGCGATGTTATTAATAGTCGGATTTAATAATCTGCTTTGAAATAAGCTACGAATAAGATATCTGCTCAATGTAAACAAACACTTGCACTAATAGGTATAAACTGACATTTTTAATGGGGTTACTTAATATTTATAATACTTAACAAATGGTATAAGTGAATTTTAACTTAATCGTTATCCAATCTACTTTTTCGATTTCTCATCTGTGATTCACTCTCCAGTTACCGAATGGGGGTGGATTTGGCTCATGACGAAAAAAAGATAACTTAACATAAACAAGGCGTAAGATACTGACTCACTCATCGTCTATACCGCTTGATCCTGTATTCAGGGTCGCGGGGGGCCTGGAGCCTATCCCAGGAGGCTTAGGCGCGAGGCGGGGTACACCCTGGACAGGGTGCCAAGCCAACGAAGGGCACGCACACTATGGACAATTTGGGAACGCCAATTAGCCTAATCTACATGTCTTTAGACTGTGGGAGGAAACCGGAGGAAACCCACCAAGCACGGGGAGAACATGCAAACTCCATGCACACAGAGACGGGAATCGAACTGGCCGAGAATCAAACCCGGACCCAGGAGTTGCAAGGTGACAGTGCTAACCGCTACATCACCGTGCCACTGCGTAAGATACTCAACCTCACAAAACGTCATTTGTATTAATAAATTAGGGAGAGAGTCCTGTTGTACAGAACAGCAAGCAGACATGTACAGTACGGACCAAAAGTTTGGACACACCTTCTCATTCACAGAGTTTTCTTTATTGTGTTCTTTATTGTGTTCTTTATTGTGTTCTTTATTGTGTTCTTCAGCCCAAACGCATCTCTTCTGCTTGTTGCCTGTCCTTAGCAGTGGTTTTCTAGCAGATATTCTACCATGAAGGCCTGATTCACACAGTCTCCTCTTAACAGTTGTTCTAGAGACGTGTCTGCTGCTAGAACTGTGTGGCATTGACCTGCTCTCTGAACTGAGCTGCTGTTAACCTGCGATTTCTGAGGCTGGTGACTCGGATGAACTTATCCTCCGCAGCAGAGGTGACTCTTGGTCTTCCTTTCCTGGGACGGTCCGCATGTGAGCCAGTTTCTTTGTAGTGCTTGATGCTTTTTGTGACTGCACTTGGGGACACTTTCAAAGTTTTCCCAATTTTTCAGACTGACTGAAATTCAAATCTTAAAGTAATGATGGCCACTCGTTTTTCTTTACTTTGCTTTTTTCTTGCCATAATACAAATGCAACCTCTTGAGAAGGTGTGTCCAAACTTTTGGTCTGTACTGTAATAATAACATCACTGATTACATTAAAGCTGATCAGCTTATTTTTGGCTTTAACCCTTTATCTCTTTTCCTGCCAACAACAGTTACTCAGGCTAGTGTTTAATCAAACCTGGTTTGGATCAAGCGATCCTTTCTTGTAAAGAAAGCTAAATCCACATTAATATATTATAACACTATTTATAGTGTTGTTTTTTTTTTTACCATCCTATTCAGTTGAAATGTACAGTAGAGTCGTATTAACAGCATTTTTTTCTCATGTTACATTAACTGCTGTTAATGTTGGCTAAATGTTTAAATGTAGTGTAATTCTTAGTGCACTAATTGACTGATGGTTTAACTGTAGCAGAGCAAAGTCTGTGCAGATGTACTGCAGCATTTGCTTGTGCACATGTATTAGTGTTTTTTTGTTTGACTGATGATACCTAGCGTATTGTTGTCTTTTTCTCAGATTACATTAGCAGTTCGCTATGTACTATGGTAACACGAGCACCCGGTCCCCTGGTTCACAGCTGAAGTATCCACTAGAGCTTTTCTGCACCACCTGCTTACAGCAAAGCACTGTAGTCAGAAAAGGGAAAAAAAAGCAGCAGCAACTGATGATTTAGACCACAGTTTAAAGGAGACCTATAACGCCACCATGCTTGGAAGGAAGTCGGGATCAGAGAACATACCAGCCATGATAGACCACCAACCTCCTAACCAACAACGCATAGCCTTAACCTGCTGAGCTCAGACCACCACCTTGCCCACTTACTGCTCTACCCTGCTATTCATAGACAGTATTAACCAAAGGGGGTTTGAGGTATTTTGTATCTGAGGTGTATTTTAGTTGGGGCATTACCATTCAGTTCAGTGGAACTTTATACCACTTTTTTCCTTACTTTACTCGCTACAAAACGTAATCAATATATACTAGTACGCTATAGTTTTTTCTTAAACCTCAACCAACATACCCTCAACACAAACCTGCAGACTTAAATATCCACAATCACACCTGCAGGCTGATTTATTCATTGTGACAAAATTGTAGGAGATGGAGTTACAGCGTAAATCACACAAAAAAACTCACACTTACATAACACAAATACTTTTTACACATTTTGTCATTTGTGCTTTTTTTTTTATCTCCCTTGTGACTCAAAGAAAAACATGCACAGAATATTTTTTATATCAGTTTTTAATACTTCTTGCCTTATTTAAAAAAAATATATATATATTCTTAAAAGTAGTTCTTTTATTCAAATGTCAATATGTTCAAGTATCAAGCATAATAAAAATGTAATGTAGGACCTGTATAAAGAAAAGTGAAATGTATAATATGAAGGGGTGGCATGGTGGTGTGGTAATTAGCACTGTCACCTTGCACCTCCAGGGCCTGGGTTCGATTCCTTGCCAGGGTCAATTGGCGTCTCTGTGTGCATGGAGTTTGCATGTTCTCCCCGTGATTGATGGGTTTCCTCCCACAGTCCAAAGACATGCAGATTAGACTTATTGGCATTCCCAAATTGCCTGTAGTGTGCGAGTGAGTATGTGTGTGCCCTGCGATGGATTGGGACCCTGTCCAGGGTGTACCCTGCTTCGTGCCCTAAGTCTCCTAGGATAGGCTCCAGGCCCCCCGCGACCCTAAATACAGGATAAAGCGGTATAGACGATGAGTGAGTCAGTATCTTACGCCTTGTTTACGCTAAGTTATGCTGTGTACAGCTGCTCAGGAAGGGAAGAGGAGCAAAACGGGTTACAATGAGCAAACATAAACAGTGAAATAGGCCTCCGAGTGGCGCAGTGGTAAAAGCGCTCGCCCTATCATCTGGAGATCGCGAGTTCGAATCCTGGGTGGTGCTGTAACCTCTCGCAGCTGGAGATCTAGAGAGAGCTGATTGGCCAAGCTCTCTCAGAGGGGCGGGGTGAGAGGTACTTAGTGCTCCCACATTAATCACGGCTCTACAGCCAGTCAGGGGCGTCTGTAAAAAAAACAGTGAAATAAGCATTTAATTACGTATAAGAGCAATATGTAAAGAGAGATGATCTACTGATCTACTTAAAGAATGACCATGGCATTAATTATTTCATTCAACTTTGGTTTATTATGAATTGTAATCTACTGTATGTTTGAAAAAACAGTCCTACATTACCAGTGGCCAAACCATGATCTTATGTGTAACTTTGTCCCAAATGTTGCTGCAAGAGTCATAACGTTTTCCCATTTGAATGTGCTAATTATACTCTTACAGCTGCACAAGTTGAGTCATGCAGCCAAACACAATGAGCTTAAGGAACACATCCTGCACAATGTACAACACATTTAGATTTATTCGCTAAAGACTACATCTCGAACCTTTTACATTTAGTGATATGAAATTTCCAAGCTTACCTGAGCCTCAAACAACTCCACCTCGGTCGATTCCTGTTTGGATGTCTCTCTCTGGAAAGAATCACAGAGGTGTAGGCCAGCTGAACACTGGAAAGGAGACACCCTATCACTGTTTTTCTCTGCTCAGCTAACACTACATGTGAATGAGACGAAACTGAATGAAATCAGCAGCCACCTGTTTGCTAGCTGATGCCAGGTGCATGGATATATCTTCCTCCCACCACATAAAGACCTCTGGGATTGAGGTTTTAAATTCCCGCCTTGAGTGTGTGTGCATGGAGTTAGCATGTTCTCCCTGTGCTTGATAGGATTCCTCCGGGTGCTCTGGTTTCTTGATGAAAAGCTTGCTGTGAATGAAATATACTGATATGTACATCAAAATGTCAATATGTCTGCCATATGGGAATTCTAGTTATAATCTAGGACAGATTCTATAGTTGGCATTTTAAAATTCAAATGCTGGAACTTGTTTTGTCTTCATACGAGGCAAGATTTGGATGAGATCCCACCAACATACATGGGCAGTACAAAACGTTATGCAAAAATGGCATAACTTTTTTTTTTTTTTTTAATCTGACCTTGGTCAATCGAATTGCATATGCTGGAAGAGTTACTTTTCCTCTATATTAAAGTACTACTCAACATAGTCTCCATCACAAGCCATGCATTTGGATATGTTCACATTCCTAGCCTGGAATGACTCAAATTAGGTTCATTGGCATTCCCAAATTGGCCGTAGTGTGTGTGTATGTGTGTGTGCCCTGTACCCTGTCGTGTGTCCCAAGTCTCCTGGGATAGGCTACAGGTCCCTGCAACCTTGTACACATGATAACATGATTATGTTATGTACTGTATGTATATATCATATACATACAGTACTGATAGCAACTTTTGTAAGAAATTCGAGGCGGTATAAGTTTTAAATGTAATCTGGTCGCGTGCAACATTGCCGCAACTGTACTTCTTTGCTAGCTTGCTAAATATTTAATATTTACCAGTGATAAACCTGACACCTGGGTGCTACCGTTATCTCCGGCCTGCACTTTGATCCAGAGGCTCAGTAGTCCTGAGCTCAACCTGACATTCCTGTTTTCGCCATAGATGATGCTGCCTACTGATACGTTTGATGAGGACGCTGCCTACTGTTATGTTCGGTGAGGACACTGCCTATTTTTTATGTTCGGTAAGGATGCTGCAGATGCTGTCTGCCGTTATGGTCGATGAGGATGCTGTCTGCTGTTAAGTCCGGTGAGGACGCTGCCTACTGGTACATTCGATAAGGAAGCTTTTTACTGTTATGTCCAGGGAGGACGCTGCGTACTGTTACGTTTCCATGAGAATGCTGCGTACTGTTACGTCTACAGAGAACGCTGCATATTGTTACATTCAGCGAGGACGCTGCCTGCTGTTACGTTCGGTGAGGACGCTGCCTACTGTTAAACCGGTGAGTAACACCTGTGACACGCCTGTGGTGGAACTACATGCGCAAACATACGCAGACACAAACAAACAAATCAACAAACAGAATATGTAAATTATGTGAACTTAATCTTCACAAAAGTACAAAATTTTATTATTCATGTTTAGTCAAATTTTTACCACACTTGTGCTGGGTTTTCACATCTAATCATTGTTTCTAAGCATGAGCTAATGAAACACACTTCTATACTAATCCTAGCAGTAGAGTAGGAGGAATTGCTAGTTAAAGGCGCGTGGTGTACATACTGTGTAGTAGGCTAGTATGCTAGCGCGGTAGTGCGCATTTACAGCATTGGTAATCTCTTCTCTTAGGCTATTGCTCGGTTTTAAAGGTGGGTATAAAATACACAATACACACACGTAACCATAGCTCTCCATTATTCCTTCTATTTAAAAGTCTTATTAAAAAACAAATAATAATAATAATAATAAACATTTTTTGACGACGGTTTTTTTCTCTAGTTCAAGTGTGACTGAACGCCTAGCTAACTCACTCAGCTAATTTAGTGTTAGCTAAAAAGCATGTTAATAAGTTAATATCCACTGAGAATTTAATGTTATGCTTAAGGATATTTCTGCAGTGTAGTATATTGTTAAAAAATGTTTTTAATGAATTATGCATAATTATTATTAATTAAAATAATGAATTATGTCTGACTAATAATATACTAATTTACTTTACAAAACATGCAAGTTAAGGGTGCTGTGCATTGTGTCTCAGCAGCATGGCTGAAATTGAAAGGACCACGAGTCCACATGATTTCCTGGAGGTCATGGAGACTTCAGACATAAATCTCTCCATGATGTCTGAAACTGAAAACCTCTCAGACGATGTGATTTTAATCAGCCCCTTAACTCCACCATTAGCCTCCCTTCCAGCACTGGAGCAACACCAGCTCTGGATGGACACTGACTGTGAAGTGAGCAGTACTGGTGAGTTACGTAAGATCCTGGTAAGAATTTACAGTTTTTTTTTGTAAATTTTTTTATAGTATTGGTGAATACGTGAACTGAATGGACGTCAAACTTAAAGGACAACTTCAAGCTTAAAGGTGCTAAAACAAATACACCTCAGATACAAAATACCTCAAACCCCCTTTGGTTAATACTGTCTATGAATAGCAGGGTAGAGCAGTAAAAAGGCCTGAAATACACTGCCTGGATTAAAAAAAAAAAAAAAGTCACACAGATTAAGATTTCATTCAGTCACCTTTAGATTTGATTTAGAATATGCCTGTACAGGCAAGCAAGAAGAAACCCATGGATGTGATAACCTGGTCATTTAGTGCATTCAGGTCATCAGCTGACTTCATTTTATTGCACCATAACATTGATGAGGCTACACCTGATCAACTGAAGCAACCCCTTGTTAGACACCCTTATCCCGAGAAACTTTTATAAAATATCATTATCTAATTATACATCTGAGGGCCTTGCTCGAGAGCCGAACAGCAGCAACCTAGTGGTGCTAGGGTTTGAACCTGGGACCTTCTGAAATGCAGTCCAATGCCTTAATCACTAAGCTATCTCTATCTCTTTATACGCTGATGCGGAGTCATGTGGAATAGGGTCAGTTTGAACTTATCAGACAGACCACATGACCTTTTTCTATTCCTCCAAAGTCTGATGATTATGGTCTCTAGCAAATTTAAGCTTTTTTTTTTTAAGGCTACACAGCTGGTTAGTCCCAATCCTGTGAGTTCTTATTACATTATGTGCATATGGACGCATTAAACATAGCTATGGTTTTTTCTGTTTTATTTTTATTTTTTATTACTATGCAGCTTCACCAAGCATTTAGGTGATCTCCATTCGTGCTTTTTTTTTCTTGCCACATTTCTTCCACAGTTCAGCACTATCTTTTCAGGTTTTGATAGTTTGTTCATGGGTTCTTAACCCTGCTTCAGTAATTTTTAAGCTCCTTAGTTGTTTTCTTTGCTTGATATAGCCTATAGGATTAATTTGATCCTTCTGAAATTACTTTTTTATTTGGCCAGGCATTGTTGACAATGGCATCACTTGACGTTTAATGAATGTTAATGGATGTAAACTTTTCCTTTAAATGATATTTTTTCATATGCAATGTATATACAGTACCGTTTATCAGTATGTCAGTGTACTACAATTTTGTTGGCTTTATAGTAACAAAAGTGGAGTCAGAATGAAGTCATTTAGCAAAAAAATTAATTAATTAAAATTTTACACCTTATATCATTTTAATGATTTTATATACAGTATGTTGTGCATATTTAAATGATGTTTTGGTGTTTTTAGAGAACACTAAACAAACAAGAGATATGTTTGTCTTTTTTTTTTTTGGATTTCTGAACACCTCGCTTAAGCTAAAATCTGCCAGAATCACTGACCAAGTCTTTCATCTCTGATCTGTTGTCTGTGTCTCTTGTGGAAATGCATCAGACAAACCTTTTTCAGTGAAACCTACTGACAGAGAAACGGATTCTCTGTTTGGAAGCGAGCTCATCTCTAAAGAGTTACTGCAGAGGGCCAAATTGGAGACACACAAGTGTTTAGAGTGCAAGAAAGTATTCAGGACCATGTACGACCTCAACGTGCACTTGCTGACCCACCAACCGGAGAGATCTCTTATCTGTAATATCTCCCAGAAAGACTATAAACGCCATGATCATCTGTGAGTAGAACTTACTATCATGTAAAGCTTAAAAATATTACAACTACATTTGTAACAGTGTTACATGTCTCTAACACCTGACTACTGTTATGTTTCTAGGAAAAGTCACATGCCGACTCACCAGAAGAGAAAGGATCATCATTGCCCTTACCCTGGCTGCCCGAAGATGTATTGTGGCTACCGCTCACTAAAACGGCATTATACCAAGCAACATGGTACACAACACTTCCCTTCATCCTCCCAGCCCAGCACCATTAACACCCACTTATGCCCACCTATGTGGGAGTCTTCCAAGCTTGGAATGAAAGATGGTGCATTTACCTCTGCTGACTACCAGTCCTACATTGCTCAAGCCAAACCTCATTCCATTTTTCAAGTTGAAGGTTACACTGACTGTGGAACCAGTTACAGCAATTACACTTGGGCAGCAAATCTCGGCTTGAGCCACAACACTGAGAATCCCATCCGGTCCCAAGTAATGCTTCCCATGGACTCGCAGTCATGGAACCTAGCAGCAGATGATGCTTCCTGTAGTTTAAAGAGTGCAATGGACTTGTCAGCATCTCATAGTACAGTGATGTCAAACCAGTGGGCATTAAACTCAAGTCTTGGGGGTAGTTTGGTGAATCCAGCAGAACCAAAGACTGTTCATACTTGGGAACATAACTGGGATTTTTTAACACCAAACATGGAAAGAGGCGACCAAACATGGAAAGACGCACCATCCGTCCAGTCTAGAAAGGAGGTAACTGGCACTGGAATTAGAATGGATTTTCATCCATCTAGTGCTTGCAACAGACAGAATCAACCCATTTTGTTGAAAGCTAGTATGCAAAAACATCAACCTCCGAATAAACAAAAGGGTGAAGAATCAGGCGCAAAATCTACTAAAGTTAGATCATCAGCCTACCAGATGCAACCCATTATTCCTTCTTTACTTCCTGGACCCAAGACCAAGAAGAAAAGAGTTCAAAAGGAGAAGATATTGAAGGCTAACAATATTCCCACCCTTCCTTTACCTTCTCCCAAACTACGCCCTCTTTACCTTGTTTCCCCCAGCCAGGTAGCCATGGCATCTTTTAGTAAAGAGAGCGCCCCATCTGACACGTTTGAGGTATTGTAGTTTGGTTAGTTGTTGCTCTGTGTAAGTAATGTTCAGATGTTGTACAGTTTCATAATTATTGGCACTCATCATGTAAATCAGCAAACATTTTTTTGTTGTTGTTGTTTTCATATTATTATTATTGGCATACTAATTAATATTTAGTGCAACATTTTTACATTTTACTAGGGTCCAAGGACTGAGTTTACAGGTGGACGATTTATATTACCAATCTTTTTTCATATTCTCTAGAAGTCGCAATAATGTTGAGACATTTTTATGAAAATATTGGATGAAATGTTTTGTGGTTGTAGATGTAGGGTTTGGGGATTAAAATTGAATTTAGGCCTCTGTCTGTATGGAAAATTTCAGTGGTGTTTGCCTATTCTCTTGAAGAGTGCCAATAATTTTAAGTGGATATGCTGATCCTATAGCTTGTCATCTGTGAATCCCTTGCACAGGGAGGAAGCGCTACTGTAGTGACACATAGTGGAAGAGAGTCTCTTGAAAGGTCAGGATTTGTGTCTTGTCTTAGATGAAAAGTCTGACTTTTTTATGGATTACATTAGATCATGACATGCAGATGAACTCTTGTAGCATTAAGGGAAAGAATAGGGTGTATAACCAAATAGGCTCATATAAACATTTATAGAGAATGAAGCATAAAATATACGATGGTATAGTTGGTTTGGGTCTTTCTCAAGACGTATCTAAAATCCCGATCTCACAGGCATGCACAGTCCTCACCTTCACATCCTCAAGTTTCTCCAACCTCCTTAGCAAACTCAATCTCCTTAACAAAGGTGATGTATTTTGCTTACAATCCTACAGAATCACTCTAAAATCTAATGCATATATTCACTTCACCTGTTTTTTTGTTGTTGTTTTTCCCCCTGTGACAGGATGGGGGAGTGGATACCACTGGTGGTGGCTACCAGGCGAACCAGGAAGTCCAGCTTTCCCCACTAGTTATTCCAGTTTCTGTACCTGTCTCTAGCAAAGAAACCTCATTGAAAAAAGTATCTGGAAATACAATAAAAATGTTACTTCTAACATAATATCTTGTTAATTGGGTAGGGCTAATAAAACTGTCCAGTTTCCCCACTGCTGATGCAATTTTTCTGTAATTATTGTTTTATTACTGTATAACATGATATACATTTATATTATACTTATAATCAATGTCACTGACAAAATTACAGAATGAGACGCAGGAGAAAGTCAAATATCTGTCCAAGATGTCTCGTAAACCCGGTCTTCTTAGAAGCTTGATCACACCCAACCTGGTGGCAAGTGGTTTCCCGAGTCAGCTGCGTACACCCACCTATCTTGCCGACCACCTACTAAACTTCAATCCACCTCCCTACACTCCTCCTCCCATGCTAAGCCCTTTACGGCCAGGGACTGGCCTCTATTTCAACACCCTACCCCGGTACGAGCCCGACCAGCCTCCGCCAGGCATCTTTTCTGCTTCCATCGGTGGGTAACTAATATCGAATGTGACATTTGTTTCTCTTTAATGTCATAATAATATTTTTTTTTTCATTTGTGACTTTTCCTCAGATGATGAAGACGGGATCTCTTTAATTTTGGATAATACATTCGCCAGCATAGAACCGTGAGTCAGTCAGTCCATCACTGATGTGCCGAGATGATTGTAGTGTGTATTATGGAAATTGTCAAAAGAAAACAATTACAAATCTTGTAAAATATATGTATATCCTTGGTTTTTATATAGAAAGATCAACGTGGGTTCACGTTTCCAGGCTGAAATCCCTCCGTTGCGCAATCCTTTGCTTATCCTGTATGATGATCATCCCGCTCAGCTTGTCTGGGCTCCATGGGGAGATCTGCCCACTAATCCAGAGACACAACAGAAGGGTTTGTTTTTCCCTACACTCAGACTTACAAAAAATGTATTGTATTCTTAAGGGTCTTTTGAGCATCGGTTTCAACTGGTATAAATTTTTTGCCACAGTTACAGAATTCCTAGGCTTGTGCTGTTCCAGTGTGCTACCAGGTGGGGGCACAAATACTGAACTTGCTCTTCACTGTTTGCATGAGGTCCAAGGAGACATTCTGGTAAGCCAAATGCAGGCTTTGGATTTGGGTTATCCAGTCACAGAGTTTGAATTAACTTCTAATTATTTGTACCAGGCTGCACTGGATTTGCTCTTAGTTAGAGGAGATTATCGGACTTCCTGTCACCCACTAAGTGACTATCACTACACAGGTATTGACATGGAAGAGTCTGTAGATCAATTCTTTTGTAGAATTCTTCAATGTAATTTGTTGAAATTTCACCTGTCATCCCAGGGTCTGACCACTGGACTGCTCAGGAGATAAAAATATTCCAGAAAGCTATGCACAGTCAGACCAAGGATTTTCAGTTAATTCATAATGAGGTAAGACCATCCAAAGGCTACACAGTTGGTGTTACTGCTTTCCCACTTATTCATTTTATTATTTTTTGTACAGTTGCAGACCAAATCAGTTGCCCAGTGCGTGGAGTATTATTACACCACGAATAAGCTGAAGATGTTCAAACAGGGGTGTAAAGCAATTGAAAACGCTGATCTATCTCAAAAGAATTATGTACGTTTAACATGATTAAGAAATATATTTTTTATGTAGGTATTTATATATAACGTGTATTCTAGTTTAGTTGTATTATATGACAAATGATTGCTCTTGCTTGAGCTTACTTTAAATCAGTACCTAATCATGGGTTTTAGGAGTCTCACAGTGCCACAGACCAGCAGAATGATGATAAAACTTCAGGCAGGAAATCTTTAAACACACCGAAGGGAAGGCTTGTAAGCCCCTCTGACAAAAAATGGAAATATACCTGTGAGGAGTGTGGCAGGTCAGGAAATGCACATTCTGTAGATGTTTTCTTTTGGTGTCATAAGGTTAATTCTATATAATATGATCCCACAATATGTACATATCTATTTTTCAGGGGATTTCATAAGGCCAAAAGTCACCGTGCTCATATGAAAACTCATCACCGTCAGGATAGCAAAAGTTTTTAATCAAGCGTGCACAGCTTTTCTCAGTTGGGACAAAACGCAAAGTCCAGGAGCAGACATGTTCGAGGTCAGTTGGAGCTCTACCAACGTTTCAAAGCTCTGTTCCCATACAGACGATCAGAATAAAGGTTCAGTTTAACACTAAATAATCATATCTGAGGCACACCAAATAGGTTAATTTTAGATGTTAAATCATAATATTTTTGAATGTTTTGAGGTCAGTGTAATACCACATATTACTTTGAAAAGCTTTGTTATTAACACAAAATGAACTGTTCAAATGGATGGGTTTTGTTTAAACATCCACGTTTTTAAAGGTATAACTCAAGAGGACACTACCCTCTGTTCAATACAAAGTGCATTATTAAACGTTTTTGTCAAGCATTTTTCATCTTGATGAAATTTTAATGTTTGCAATTTTTTCCACTGAAACTAACATACATCAGTTCACTAGGTACCCTAGCATGATACTGAATAGCTGTTCTTAATGCTGTAAAAAAAAATAATAATAAAAAAAAAGTTATTTTTACACTTGAGACTGTTTCATACAAGCTTTAATTTGACATGCATTTCATGGATTACATCTTAATCACCTGTTATGTTTAGGAAAGATAAACAATACTTGATGTCACAAGTTACAAAACATGTAATTTTGTACATGAAATAAACAATAACTGTTGAAATGCATGCATGAACCTGGTAATACTTTTTTTTTTTAATCACATATTTTAAACCTACAGAAGTGGCCATTTTATAGTAAAGGTACATTCAGGAGTGGCCCCTGCATTTAAACACATATCACATATACAGTATTGAGCAGGCACATTAAATTTTAGCATATCAATGAATACGAGTTACGAGACAATGATCTAAGCATTTTCCAGAACTCCCAGAGTCCAAACACTAAGAAAGGTAGTGTAATAATTTCCTTCTACGGAATAGGAATCATCATTAATTTCAAATTTGCGATGACAATTTTTATGGTCATTGTAGATAAACTTTTAGTAGCTGCACAATTGTTAAACAGTCAAAAATAGTAAATCCTTTTGGACTAATCAGGTTTTACAATGACAAAACCCAATGAGCTTATTTTTACACTTGTTAAAAATAAAGATTGAGAAAGAAAATGACTTCAATAAATTTTTATACATTCTGGGGTTTCCAGAGTGCATAAGAAACTTTCGTCTATAAACAGTAATCACAACATTTCTTTACTTAAACCTTATTATCATAGGACACTAAAGTCTGATACAGACTGTCTCTACTTTGGTTTCCACTCAGACTGTTATGTTCAATCTCTCGATGTCCTGAAAGACCACCCTTAAGCTGCTCTCCATAATCACAATTCTGGTGAAGAAACAATACTTGGTCAAGATGTTTGGGCCCTAGCATAGCTCTCCTGTGGGCCACCGGTGATTCCCTCGGTGCAAAAGCACGATCAGCGGGAATAGCAGTAGCCGGGATTGAAAGATATCTCCGTGCAAGTCGAGCCACTGCGGGGAAGCGGTGCTCTTTGTTACGCCACCAGTGAAGAGGTGAGAGGCTACGTTTGCACAACGGCTCCGCTATGTAATTCTCCAGCTGCTGCTGGATTTCGGGCATCCGTTCAGTAGGATCCTCTCCAAGAAGAATGTCGTACATACTTTGAGGAACAGGGCTTATTCGCATTCGGGCAGAGAGCTGCCGATCACATGTCAGAGGTGATGACAGTCCAGCCATGTTGGCAGCTCTTTTACATCCACCTGTAGCTTTGGACGGTGAATCTGTAACAATATTTTCACTGATGTGTTCTGGAGATGAGACAGCTACAAAATTCTCATTCTGCTGAAGTTCAATGCTGTCACCCTCCTCCCCACATGAGGGGCATGACTCAGGGGAATCCAATGATGCTTCTGTGGGAATAGGCAATTGGTCATCCAATCCCAAAACGGCAGGTTCCCCTCCTGTCTCATTCTCTCTTACTTCCAAGCCGCTGTCTATATCTTGGTCCACCTCTCTGTCGTCTGTATAAGCCTGAACAGATAACAGCTCTTTAACCTTGTCATGCAGCTTGCTGCGAGCATGTGGGCTAAGAAATCGCATCTCTTTAAATCTCGGATCCAGGAATGATGAGAGGACAGCAGGACTGTCAAGCAAAGATTCCTCGTCAGTCAGTCTCCAGCGTTTCTCCATCCCAGTGCGGATCCTTTCCATGATTCCCCTGACCACGGGGCAGCTGCATTCAGCAATGTTCTGCCCCAGGATTCGAGACACACCTTGCAGACAAGGCATCAAGGAAGAAATTGAAGCATTGATGTCTTCGCTCAAGAAAGATGCTGCAATGCGCACCGTTTTTAGCACTGGCACTAATTCGTGTAATAAACGCCACTGATGGTCGGCCAAATTAGGTGCGGCCTTTTGCTCCTCCAGCACCGAGCTAACCACCCATTTAAGCTCTAGCAGTCTTTCACACATGTCAATGGCTGTGGCCCAGCGGCCTGGGTCATCCAAGACCAGTCGGGCTGCACCTTTGTTGGCGGCCTCTGCTTTTTGATTTAGAGCTGCAGCCGCATTAACATCATGTTGGAAGTGAAGGACAATCCCGCGAGCATCCGCAAGTGCCTGTCTTACAGTCTCTACATAAAGTCCCTCCTGGACACAGATTTTGAGAGCCTCTCCTGCGCAAAGAAGTGGTTCCCAGCCCTCCGGAAGGGACTGCATGGAAGCATGACTGGGTCCAGGAAATTCCTGTTGATAGTCCTGGTCAAGTGTGATGCTTCCCTGTCTCCTGCACTCCATACCCCATGGAGTGTCATAAACAACACAGAACACATAACTCTCAGGAAGGTGGAATTCTGACAGAACTGCTTTTAATGTGTGTGCAAACTTCGTGGGCCCACTATTGGTGGTGTTGCCTTTGTATTCTGGTATTGGACGAGTATTTAAAACACAGCGGGCTAGTTGCCAATTAGAGTCAACAAAATGGGCACTGACAGTGAGGTAGAACTGGCCAATTCCTTCGACCCCACATCCATCCACAGATCGCCAGTGTTCGGTACAAATGGCCATACAACGGGGAGCAAGGCCGGTTTGAAGATGCTGCTGAAGGCATTGCTTGAGAATGTGATAGCGATGCCATAGTAGGTTCCCAAGCAAAGAAGGTGATGGAACAGGATAATTAGGTTCAAGACAACTAAGCAAGAGTCTGAAGCCTCTCTCTTCTACCACGGAGAAGGGTTGCAGGTCTCTGTACACCATCTCTAAAATAAGGTCTGTAAAGAGCCCTGCGCGCTTATCACTGCAGCCCCGGGCACCACTGTTGTTAGCACCACCACTGTTGTTGAGTGTGGTGTTAAGCTCTTCTGGGGAAAATCCGTATGCTGGTTCTATATCCTGGCTGGGAACGGAATTAGCATTCGAAGAACCGACTCCTCCTACAGCACCATGGGCGAAAGTAGTGCAGGTATGTTTGGCCTCACTGGCCTCAGCTGATTGTTCTTCATGCTGCTCCTCTTTGACAATGACGGGCACTACTGGCTGAAACGAGCCAGACGGTACTTCTGCTGGTGCATTAGATGTTGCAAATCGGCTGTTAAGTAAAGTAGATGCAGCCATGTGTTGACGCAACGTTGAAGGGTTTGGGACGTCAGCTGTGTTAGGAGGCGGGACAGCTCCATCACGAATACTGTGCTTGCGTCCCAAGTGCTCTCTCATCGAGGTGGTGCTGTTGTGAAAGGACAGCTGCCTCTTGCAGTGGTTGCACTCAACTCGATGCATGCTAAGCTGGGTGTAGTGGTCCCATACTTTGGACGTGCGACGTTCTGAGAAAGGTAACATGCGATCCATTCTCCTCCTCAGAGTTGGCGTGCCGAGACTACCAGGCCGCCTTCGACCTGGGAACTCCATGCGGTTGACTTTCGTTTTAGTTTGCTAGAAGAGAAACAAAGCATTAGATGTGAAGCAGTTATTTCATCCATGACAACTTTTTAGCCACTGGATGGGGGGGGGGGGGATTTGGGTGGATTTTGGGCCTGGAGCCTATCCCAGGAGACTGAGGCCACAGGTTTGGGTACACTCTGACAGGGTGCCAATCCAATGCAGGGCACAGTGCCAGTTCTAAGCCAGAACAAAAATGGTTGCGTCCGGAAGGACATCCAGCGTCAAATCCGTCCCAAGTTGTGTGCGGATCGGATGGTCCGCTGTGGCGACCCCGAAAGACTAACAACAAGAAGTTTGTTTTTCTTTTTTGGCCATTTTTGTTTTGTTTTGATTTTGCCAATAAAAGAGAGATGTTTCATTTTCAAGATGTTGATGTAATAATACAAATGCATTAAGGGTCATTTTACCTATGGGTAACTTTAGCAACATGTTTCATTTACTAGAAAGTCATGTTTTATTGGAAATAACTTTTTCCTTCAATGTTCTTCCGGGCTAACACTGCAACATTTCATTCACGTTAACAACCCAATTCCACGCAAAGCCTGCGTCCGTGCGTCACCATTAAGTACGTACACGTTAGACGCGTTTGTTATTACGTTTTTTAAAAAACCGCACTGATCAAATAAACAATCAACAATACCTAAAGTGTGGAGTTTATCATGATAGATTTCCAAAACGGCCTCCTTTCACAGTTTGCGACCTCTACACTGGAAACTGCTTCCCGCGGGTTGCTGATAGAGAAGCGGTGTAAATTATGAGACAAGAGGAAAAACGGAGAGGAACCGTGTGTCCAGTCACGAACGAACGACTTCGTAGCGTGTCAGGGTGCTAATATATACATCAGCAGTATATTATTTACATATGACGAAGTCGGGTAGGTTTAAAAACGTTTGTTTAGTTTGTTATTGGTTGATTTGAAGGGTACGCTTTTTTGCGACGAACCCTAAGATTTCAGCCGAAGCTCGAATTTACTTCCGGTTCCAAAGTGACGTGTCTATAGCAACAAAGCAGAACTTTAGGAGAAAGATAGAGGGATAAAAAAATGGATTATTCCGGGAAAGAAAAAGAAGCCATGGCTCTGATGGCTGAAGCGGACAAGAAGATGACAGTGTCGGCATCGTTCTTTGTAAAGTTATTCGGGTAAGTGTGGTTTACTTGTTTTTATTTTGATAAGAGTTGAGCATGCTGAGCTGAACTTACACTGTATATCTAATATTAACCAAATGCTAACTTGTGTGTATACAGTGTATGCCATATTAGCAGTCTTAAATCATACTGGTATTCGTTATTCATTTTAATCACCAACTATATTTACCACAAAATACAACTGGAAAACCCATGGCATTGTCACAGTCACAAATGTATATAAATAAAATCTGGACATTGATCAGAACCCACTCTTTTAATGAAATCTTTACACTTCATATGTTGGAGGACCCAAAACCAGCCTCAGAAATCTGTTTCTATGTCTGTACCTCTGTCCAGACAGATTTTGTCACACAAAACTGGTTATAGAGAATTGAATGAACACTTTGCAGTATGTACAGTAGATATGAGCCTGAAGTTTAACTTGCACTAAATAAAATAAAAATGTTATGAACAGTTATGTGACAGATTCTCTGAAAATCATCTATTTTAAAATAAGCTACTAATAAGCTACATATATTTCTGCTGGAATTGCTTAATATATTTTACAGCTAAAATAATAGCACTAAAGTGATATAAGTGAATTTTACCAGGTTGGAGTCGTTTAAATAAATAAATAAATAAATAAATAAATAAATAACTGTGTGATCTAATTCTGTGATCCACTCCGAACAGGGAGTGTATGTGGCTGACAACTTAAAGCAAATAAGAGCATAGGATACTCAACCTTACAAAATTCTATTTCTTTGTAATAATAAGTTAGACATAAGTATGTGGGCTTCAGCTTAATATACTAATTATCACTGATCATCTTATTTTTAGCTTTAACCTTTTAACTACTTCTACAAACTCTTTTCCCATCAAAAACAGGTAGTTGCGATAGTACACTTTATGGACAAAAGTATTCGGCCAAACCTGTTAATTATTGAATTCAGATGTTTCAATAAGGCCTCTTATCATCAGTTAAGGGCAATCTTAATGCTTCAGCATACCAAGACATTTTGGACAATGCTATGATGCTTCCAACTTTGAGGCAACAGTTTGGGGAAGGCTCCAAACTTTTCTATTCCAATATGACTGTCGCCCAGTGCACAAAGCAAGGACTACAAAGATGTGGTTTGATGAGTTCATTGTGGAAGAACTTGACTGGCCTGAACACAGGGCCCTGACCTCAACCACATCGAGCACCTTTGGGATGAACTGGATTTGAGATTGCGCGCCAGGTCTTCTTGTCCAACATCATTGCCTGACCTCATAAATGTTTTACAGAATTAATGGGCACGGATTCCCACAGAAACACTCCAAAGTCTTGTGGACGGCCTTTCAAGAAGCTGTTATAGCTGTAAAAGGGGGACAGACTCCATATTGAATTATGTACTTGGATACAATGTCATTGCAGTTTTGGCCAAATATTTTTCTCCATATAGTGTTGGAAGCTGAGTAAAAAATTATCCTTATTCTGAGTGTAAAATTAGTTCAGTTCAATTCAGTTTCATTTATATAGCGCTTTTAACTGTCGCAAAGGGGCTTTATCAAATCAAAAGAAAATTAGGGAAATGAGAATGAAATGTGTGAGAAAATATATATAGGGCGACGAGGACGACGGTGGCAAATAAAACCTCCCTGAAATGGAACCAGACTCATCAGGTAACCTATCCTGATTTGGGTGATATAAAATAGCAGGAATTGATGAGCAGTCATACTGTGTGTTATTAGGAAGTTGAATAGAATAGGCGAGGAGTTTAAGTTAATATGGAGTCCCATTTCATTATTGGAGACTTGGGTACAAAACTGTTTGTGGACATTTCAGTCCTGAGCTATTGAGCGACTGCAGCCACAAGCATTCAAGCAGACCAGACGAGTCTCCATGCAACAAGATCTCCACCCAGAGCACTAGTTTTAATTCAGACAGGTCCAATGGACAGAGGGAGTTTGGATCACTGGGACTTTAAGGAGCACCATGTGTAGTTTGAAAGATGGAGAGAGAGAGAGATAACAGGTATCGCAGTCACATGTATAAGTTGAATGTGTATTTAGACATGAGGGCTCCCTGGAATGTAAAGCAACCAGTCATTCCACCATCAACAAACCTGAGTGATCAATGAGAGTGGGGAAGACAGCATCTAAACATACCAGTTCACCATAATACTCTACGTCCATGAGTCCCCCAGATCAGCTCCTTTACCTAAGATCAAGCTATTTACAAATGGCTTGGCTAAATAAATAGATTTTCAGCCTAGACTTAAAGACAGAGACTGTGTCTGAGTACCAAACATTAATTTGGAAGGCTATTACATAACTTTGGGTCATTGTAAAAAGCTCTGCACCTTCAGGATTTTTTACTGACAACCAGCCTGCATCCTTTGATTGAATTTATCTTTATTAATCTTTAGAAAAGCCAAAATTTTTTTTTGACATAATCTCTTTGCTTTTTAATACATTTTATCTATCTGCCAATACGCTTTAATATTCTCTTAGTAAGGGAAGCTCAGGGAAGATGAGGAGGGTGATCTATAGGTGTCGGTGATGCAACTTTCAGAACACCAGCTAGATGTTAAGAGGAAACATGTTGAGGAGAAAGAGTGTTTGCAAGTAGTGGATAAAGCAGAAGAGACACAAAAGTCAAGCAAGACATGATCAGGGAAGGATGTATTAGATGTATTTAAGGCAGGATGGTCTGGAAAATTGGCTTTAAGTGGCTGGGAAGATGAGGAAGAATGAGACCTACAGTTGGCGGTAATATAACCTAATGGATCCCAACCGCTGTTAAACAACAATGAAGAAGCAGAAGCAGCAGTTACAAATGAACTGTTGTGGTACATTCACACCTGTACCTGTACAACTAATAGTCCATGACTGACGTGTCATTTGTATGTCACTGATACTACATTTACAAATATGTTTACAATTAAAAAGGTAAATGACATTTTCGACATTTAGGAGTTTAGTCATTCAGGGATAAGTGCTTTAGGAGTTGATTCCCAAAACAGAGTTTAAATAAAAGTGTGTTACGACTACTCAGGTATGATCATGACTTAAGGCTGCATTACCTCAGCGTTTTATCATAAGCATTTTGATTCCTTTCTTAGGAGCTCTTCTAAGGCAGAGGAAGCCTGTGACATGTACACGAGAGCTGCGAATATGTTCAAGATGACCAAGAACTGGCGTGGTATGTCCACAAGAACGTTGCTTCACTAAGATCAGAGTTGCTTTCAAAACGCACGTCTAACGTTCGGCTTGATTTTTTTTCTTTCAGCTGCAGGAGATGCATTCTGCAAAGCTGCAAAAGTGCACTTGAAAACGCAAAGCAAGCACAACGCTGCCGTCAGCTTTGTCGATGCCGGCAACGCGTACAGAAAAGCGGATCCACAAGGTTGCTAGTTTGTTTCCTTGCTCCTTGTTTCCTTCCTTCCTTCCTCTGCTTTGAATCAGTTGAAGTAGTCGAATGTTTAATTTTACCACTTTACATGTCCTTCTTCCCTCAGAGGCCATCAAGTGTCTGAGCCGGGCCATCGATATCTACACAGATATGGTGAGAAATGAGAGCCAAGGCGTCAAAACCTACTTATCTATCTATCTATCTATTCAACCATAGACATTTCAGTATACTGTGAAACGAAACAACGTTCCTCCTGGACCAAGGTGCTACATAAATCAACAAAACTAACTAGCTAACTAAGACACCTAATTAGCTGACTAGCTGAGACAAAACAAATTAACCCAAAACATATTTTTAATTCACGAATGATATCTATTGAGGAGAGACTGTAAATTTGATTAGATGGTACTGACTGCGTTGGGATCACATCTTCGTCCACAGGGGCGTTTCACCATTGCAGCAAAGCACCACATCACTGTGGCTGAAATCTACGAGTCTGAATTACTCGACATGGAGAAGGTGAGTGCGATGGTGTTTGGTCGATGTGTCAGAGTCACTGTGATTAAAAAAAAAAACTAAGCTGTACAGTCTCTGTATAAACAAGATGTAAATGTGTTCTGTTTTTAAATAATTGCAGGCAATTGTGCATTACGAGCAGGCTGGTGATTACTACAAAGGAGAAGAGTCTACAAGGTACATTGAGGTTGCGTAAAAAAAAAAAAAAAATCCCTTTCACTCACCCTCACACACATGCCAATAGTCAGTTTGTTTTTGTTTCTCTTGTGTAGTTCTGCCAATAAGTGCCTACTTAAAGTGGCAATGTATGCTGCACAGTTTGAACACTACCAGAAAGCTATACAGATATATGAGGAGGTAGGCACGTCTTTCAATAAACCATTAAATCATGTGCAACTCAGGGTGTTTGTCTTTTATAATAATATGAATGTGCACAGATTGGGACCTACTGCATGGACAACACCTTGCTGAAGTATGGAGCTAAAGATCACTTCTTCAAGGCAGCACTGTGTCATTTCTGTGTCGACATGCTGAACGCCAAGGTGATTAGCATCTTCATTGTTTCATTAGCATTAGTGTGATGGTATTTTCATATTAATTTGTTTCAATCTTCTCTAGCTGGCTTTGCAGCGATATGAGGAAATGTTTCCTGCCTTCTCAGACTCCAGGGAGTGCAAACTCGTGAAGGTCAGCTTTTAAGTCAGTTGTGAAGATTTCTTTCTTGGCTTGAACTTGCTTGAACTATTTTTTATTTTTTATTATAAACAGAAACTTCTTGACGCACACGAGGAGCAAGACGCCGATGCATACGCAAACGCTGTGAGTTTATGTTTCATAATCGAGAACTCTGAGAAGCAGTGCTCTCCTGTAAAAAAAAAAAAAACATTAAACTGGGAGATAATATTAAAAACTCAGAAGTACACCATTGTCTGTTCTCGCTTTTAGGTGAAGGAGTTTGACTCAATCACAAGACTGGATCAATGGCACACCACCATGTTACTGAGAATCAAGAAGACAATTCAGGAGGACGAGAGCGATCTACGCTAATACTGTGACTCATGATGATGGACCTGTGCATATCAACTAATACTCTATTTGTCTCATTCATCCTATTCATCCTATTTTTTAATTTCATGATGTCATCCATTTTTTTTGTTCCCTTTATGGTATTGAGCTGTTCTTGTCCATATTTGAGCAATACAGTATTTATTAAACTGCTGACCTTTTATGGGTGTTTATGGGTGACCTTTTTAAGGCTGAAACATGTACCATTGCATAATAACTTCGATTGCATTGATTCCATGTTTGTTTTCACAAATTATTGCATATAAAATTTACCATAAATGAATGGTAAAAGATGGGAAGTAAAATGTATGACTCTATTACATAATTTTTTTTCCGTCAAGAAGTAAAATGGTTTATTTTCCTGTTTATCACTGGAATTTTTGTTGATCAGTGCAATCACCAGTTAATTCTGGTTCGAGGTTGTCTGTTCCAGTGTTCAGTAACACTGGTATGATCAGTAACTATTCATGGTGGTTCAGTATTTATTGATGTTTTTCAAAATGTATTTGGTAATAGGTAATATTTCCATCTTTCCTTATCTCATTCAGCACATTGTTGAATTGAGTCTGACACACACTGTACTCCTTGAACAGAAAGAAAATTCAAGGGCATTTTGTAATTTTTTTAACGATCATCCATTACAAAGTTTGATCGAATATGCGCATGAGTTGGATCATGTCAATGTCAGGTTGTGATCCAATTTTGAATGATGCGGTAGTTTTTGATCTCTTTTTGAACTGTTGTGCAACTGTAAAGCATTACTATATATTGTTTTTCATTTATTATTTTAGTTCAGTTTTAGCTATGGTGTGAACAAGAATTTCCTCCGGGATTAATAAAGTTTTATCTTATCTTAGCAAGCCAAATAGCTGATATTTAAGCATGAAAGGAAACCGTGCAAAATGTACAATTCCTATGGCTTTAATTTACTCACAGTAACTGTTTTAGGTCTTCAGGTTTAATTAAACAGTTTTTGACTCCTTTAACTGCTTTATCAATTTATTTGCCTCATCCATTAAATAAAACTGAAATCAAGAACATTTTTCATACTCTGCATTAAAAATATACTGTAGAACATTATAAGTGGTTAAACATGACAGGGTGAGCTGTTTATAGAAAATCAGTTCAGCATAATTGTATTCATTTGGTTCATTAATTAAAGAACACATACTTTCTATCCAGTTCTAAGTCCCACAGATAGAAAAGCACATTAGATCAACACCCACATATGTTTTATAGAGTACACGTCCCTATAACTGGCTGCTACTGTAGCAATGATAAAGTATTACAATGAGCGCATTCATATGAAAAAACAAATGACGTCTTAATCTGATTCAAGCGTTCATCAAAAGTTGTATAAAAAAGAAATCAGGAAGGAATGTTCATCCATAAGGTAGGTCATGTCTCGTTCAATTTTCCCCTTCTTCCTCTTCATCCTCTTCGTCAGCATCCATCGCGTCGTTGCCTTCCAGCGCGGCTTGCTGCTCCTCTTGTGCTTCTTTGAGAGCCTGCTCCTCCTGCACAGTGGGGTCCAGTGCCTCGGTGACCTCAGGCCCACTTGGGTACTCGAGCTGTGGCGGAGGAAGTATGTCCGGGGTAAAGCTCTCGCCCAAGAATTTCATCCCCCAGCCAATGTATATGTTCTCAAACTTCCTGTTGCAAAATGTAAACATCAATTATGTAACCAACTCTGTCATAATTAAAGTGACTAGAAAAGCAAAACATTTCCAGCATATGACAACGTGGATATTGAGATCATAAAGAAAGTCCTTACTTTCCACAGGCGTATGCGTAGGCTCCAGGCCACAGGTTGGAGCGCACAAAAGCAATGGCGTACTGAGGGATTAGGTGTGAAGAGATCCTGGTACTCCAAGGTGGAGTGTTATTAACCTCTGTAACATCAGAACATGTCCATAAGGTGTGTTTGCTCATGAAAGAAACAAAACTGACACCCATCTCAAGTCAAAGATTCACCTGCATCCTCAGACAGTGGCGTGAGAAGCGGCGGTCCGATCTCAGGCTCCGGCTCGTCGGGCTCTTCCTCCTTCTCCTCTTCGTCTTCTTCCTCCTTCTCTGGCTTTTCAGCCATATTGACCCACGTACAACGACCCTGGTGCACACGCACAGATGATCAGGTTTGGGAATGTAGATATATATTTGCAATTCAGACGCTTCTTAGACATAGACCTTCAAAGGATACAGTTTCCAAAATCGCTGTGTTAATGTAGGTCATTCCAATACGATTTTCTCACCTGCTTGAGAATGTGCTGTATGTGGTGGACCCACGCCGACAGTGACTCTGCCATCTCGTGCATGGGGATTCCCTCAAATTCAGTGTTGTCCTCGACACTGTCTCTTGCTCCTTCCTCCTCCTCTTCCCCCTCCTCCTCTCTGAACTGATAGAATCCCAGTGGACTGACCTGCGTACCTGCTGAGATGCGGGCTATCTGGGTGCGCAGGTAGTTGGCCTCGTTGCCTGGGAAGGCCGGGTAGCTCACGATGGGCGCGTCCAGGTGCCCAGTGAAGAACTTGCGGATTTGTCGCGCAACCATAATCTGAGCAGGTGTGACTTCAGGAAGACGGACCCAGGGCATGCCTGGCTCTCTGCACACAAAGTATGTGAACTTGTTGGTGCCGGTACGCCGAGACTCCTTAGGGACTGGGCTGGGTGGCTTGTAGGTTGATTTGGGGAGTGGATCCAGCTGAAAAGGAGCAATCCAGAAAAAAATTGAGCCTTGTTTAAACAAGTCAGTAAAGAATTATTTCAGTAACCTCGATTACCTCTTCCTCGCTCTCTTTCTCCTCGTCTTCCTGCGTGTCCTGCTCTGCTTCGTCCTCCTCTTCCTCACCATCCCTGTATTCCACTTCAGCCACTATATAGTTCCATTCAACACCAAGTATTTTACCCCAGAATCGGCAGCGTTGCAAGGGCTGACTGTCCACCAGCTGCTTCAGGGCCAGGAGGATCCTTTGCATATCCTCTCGACCCAGACCAACCCCAATCTGCTCCAGAAAGAACGTCAGCTCAGTCATATTGGGCAGGGGTGTCTCCATCTAAGAAGGAAGACATATAATTTTTAAGTGCATTTTTATTTTCCTCTGCAGTGACTTTTAAGCTGCTTGGTTCCATATGTACAACCTTGAAACGTTATTAATAGCATTAAAAAAAAAAGGTTTTAATTCCTTGGCCAGGAGTGCAAGTAGGCGTAGCCATCCTGTCTGGGTCAGAGGGACAGCATTGCTTTCTCTCTCTTCCAAGTCACTCACGGCAACATAAACCAATCATGACCATCTGTTAGCTCGTGTATGTGGACAGCGCTTTCCTCCAAGCTGCAGTTTGAAAACTGATGCATATGGCCAGGTCTAAGTGTTGCATGGATCCTACCTAACCATATTTATATTCTCAATTACTGTATACCCTTCAAAAAGCATAGAAAAACCTTTGGAAAATGAGATTCTTGCCTCAGATGAGTTGACACATCTAATAATGAGGAAACACACTTTTTCGATATAAGGATGAGTTAAAAAGAAACAGTTCTGACCAGTACCTCTTCCTGTTCCTCCTCTTCCCCGCGGTTAAACAGCGGCCTCTGTTTCTCGGCCAGCAGCTCAGTAGAGGATATGGACGGAGAATCTCGCACCGTGCTCTGCTTCTCCTGAAGCATGCTGCGTTTTATCTCGCGGCTTAGATCTTCGATCACGTCCACCGTATTCTCCGGACGCTCATCCATCACTCTGGTGAGCAGGCGAACCAAATGGTCGTAGCTGAAAATGACAGTAAATCAATACTGTTGATGATAATGATAATAGCTTAGCAAATATAGAATGGGCTTAGCTGCACAGTGGCTTAGCGGGTAGCACTGTCGCCTTGCACCTGCAGGTTTCCTCTGTGTACTCGGGTTTTCTCCAACAGTCCAAAGACATGCAGATTAGGCTATTTGCCATTGTCAGATTTGCCTGTAGTGTGAGTATGTGTGCAATGGATTAGTACCCTGTCCAGGGTGTACCCCCACCTTGTGCCCTAAGTTTCCTGTGATAGGCTCCAGGCCCCTGTATACAGGATTAAGCGGTATAGACGATGAGTGAGTGAGTGTTTTAGAATGTAGAAAATGAACCCAAATCTGTGTCCAAACTTTTGACTGGTACTGTATATACTGAGATATTTATGATATATTTAGTTATCCTCAGACTTTTTCTGTATTTTGGTGCTGTGTTTTTTATTCTTAAAGAGAAAATAGTGCTTGTCGCTTGTTGATGTCATAAGGGGCGTCACGACGGCTTAGTGGTTTGAACTGTCGCCTTGCACCTCCGGGGTCGGGGTTCGATTCCCGCCATGGATCTGTGTACATTTGAGTTTGTGGTTTCCTCCGAGTGCTCTGGTTTCCTCCCACAATCCAAAGATATGGAGATTAGGCTAATTGATGTTCCAGAATCAATGTAGTGTGTGAATGTTGAACGGAGGTCCAGCCACAGTCGTAAAATGGTAAAATAAATACACTGGTAATCACCATTGGCCTCCACGGTCTCTGGAAGTACTACAGAGGGTCCTGATGGATAGATCAATGGATGTCAGAAGAAGACACTGCTATCACTGTTACAGGGGCATTCAATGATTTCCAGTATATGTGCTAGTGGTTAGGTTTGACAAAAAAATAGATATATATAGAAGTAGGGGAAACACCAAACACTGGATGCATCACTCTTTTCAGGCATTGATAAAGCAAGGACTAAACCCTCTGCAACACCATTAGCCCACAGATAGTCGAATGGCATTGTGGGTATTTTAAGAAACCATTAACTAAAGTGACAGGATTAATTAATTATTTTTTAAAATTATTTTTATGTTACTATGGTCATGTATTCATTTATATCAGTAGCTGAGGCTGACTGTCAAAGATTTTGTTATATAAATAAAGAGCTTTTATTTGTTTTCGTATTAAATAAAAATTACTCACAGGTTGAGGTTTGTTTTTGTGCTGCTTTTCAAGAGGAAAGCTTTAAAGCAGGCTGCAGCCAGCTGCCTCTGCTCCTCTAGCGTTTCCTCCGAACTCTCCATGATTCAAATTAAAAGAAAAGCAATAATTACAATATTATAAGTCGCTTGACAGTAATGTTAAAAGTTATATGTTATATATGTGGGAAAATAGCGCCCGGTTCGGTCACAAAGACATGACGACCTGTTAACTAGTGTAAACCAAAGTGGTTGCTATGGTTTTTGGGGCTGCCTCATTCTGATTGGCTGAGCAAGAGGCTTGGTTGAATCTGATTGGCTGCGAGCTCGAGGAGGTTTTTAATTTAGTCACGAGCCCAGCGCGCACGCAGTCTTCACCACAGCGTTAGATATGAAATGGTAGGGTTGTATACTGCTCTAAATTAATTTCTTTTATGAAAAAAAAAACTATAAACTGCTCGAAAATTAAAAGAACAGTCTCGGTTTGACTTGAACGTATATACACATGCAACTTCACCAAGTATTATTATTATTTTTTTTTTCTGACCACCATAATTCCAAGTTTTGTGATAATTTAATTCCTTAGTTGTTTTCTTTGCTTGATGCAGCCCAATAATTTGACCCTTCTGCCATGGTGACTTTTTATTTTTAGGCCAGGAAGTGTAGATACAACAGTTTTACTGAAAGTAATGCAAAAATGGGCTTTTAAATATACATGATTTAAATTCCACGTTACCAGAATAATAAAAAGTCATTGTATTGTACATTATACAGGTACTCAACAGCGAAATGTTTAGCATCTACCAGAAATGCAAATGGTAGTGTATATACCATATATATAATATATATATATATAGGCACTGTGCAACTTAAGTTAAATAAGGAGATTTTAATGAAATTGTAAACAAAATATTCTACAACTCTTCCTCTATACAAATGTACCACTCAAAATAATATCGGCCATTTGAACCGAACTCTTGGATCCTCTTTGAAAATCTCTTTTGCCACAGTTGATGCGCTATATCACCACTGCCATTATCGTCTCATTCTTAAAGCTTATTAGGAATATGACACATACTTAAGTACATCATTACACTGAATAATGAATTTACCTGAAATGTTTAATTTACTAACAACATACCAGTTTGTGGCATTAAGGCATGACATGGAGATGCTCAAACTCCACTCAAAAAGATGAATTTACTTTCACAATATTTTCACCAAAGACAATGGAAATGTGAAATATCTTCCTCTGATATCATTCCATCAGAACTGTTGGAGCATAAATGCTGTGTTATATTCTTTAGACCAAAGTCAATTTTATTGAAGTAAACAAGTCCACACAAAATTGAAAACTGTATTCAATGATTTATTATCCGGACATCACCTCTTGATTTGTAAATGATGTACAAAAGAAATAAGTTTTTTGTTAAACAAAACAGTACAGAAGTAACAAGTAAAGCGAAATAATTATAATAAGCAACAAACTATATTATTGGTTCTAGACCTCAGACTAAATACATATACTGTATGCTGAACTTGAATGTT
>JAAGKR010003681.1:0-10718 GCA_011419295.1 Clarias macrocephalus
TTTTTCTTTTTTTTCTTTTTGCTCTTCACCATCACGCTCACTTCCAGCATAACACACCAGACTGCTAGTAATGCTAATCATGCTAATGCTAATGATGCTAACATTATTTCGTTAAATTAAAGTATAAAAAGTCACAGACTGTAGCATACAGAGTGTAGATTAGCATCAGGATGAGTGAATAAGATGCTAGCTAGCGGAAGTGAACCTGTGAATTAGCTTGTTTTGTGTGTGTCTGTGTGTGTGTGTGTGTGTGTGTGTGTGTGTGTGTGTGTGTGTGTGTGTGCCGAGTGAAAATGCTGCTAGCTGAGGGGACATCCTAATAATTTACTGCAGCTGAGGTTTGCTAATGATTTTATGAAAATCTCAGTGAGGATTCATTTCTGATGGAGCTCGAGACACACACACACACACACACACACACACACACACACACACACACGGCATGAAGATGAAGGTGGCGCTAATTTGCTTTTTGCACTGGATCCCTTTCTCTCTTCACAGAGCTCTTTAGGAGCCTGGTGGGAAATGTTCTCGCCCCGAGCTACGCTCCCGCTCGCTAAACTTCACAACCCATCTCTAAAAGCCCTCTGTCATCTCCCACCACGAGCTGAGGCTCCATTAACAGCCCCCAGGGGTCAGAGCGCATTAAAGCTCAGAATCCAGTCATGTGACCAACTTCTCACGCTCGTATTTAAACGGAGAAAAGCGTCTAAAACTCAGCATATGGAGAACAGAGCCGCCGCCATGGCGCAGTAACACTGGAGTCACTGGCATGAAGTCAGGTCAAACCAGGTGTTTACATCGTTAAGAGATAAAAACAATAATTAGACATAATTTAGGTTTACACAAATGTGTGGAGTTTAAGTTTTGGAGTAACACCTGGACGACCTGCTAATTTAGTAAATACTGGTGTGGGTATAATGAAGTGTGTCGTATAATTTACTTACCGTCTCTGTGGACGAGAGGCTTCAATGAACATTGTTTGTACCATTTTTAAAAATGTAAATTAGTGGGTGGAGTCAATGCAATTAGATGATCACTCAGGGTGTTTTTACACCCCCAGGCTTCAGTGTGTTTCGGTCGTATTCCCTCGGTGTGGAGTAAAACACCTGCACCCAGACTCCCAAGATGAGGCGGTCTCGACCCAAATCATCTGCCGGGCTCTAGCACAGTTCTCCTGGTGAGAGAGAACACGGAACCGGAACAGGACCGATCTGAAACAGGACCGACCCGTACAGACCCGCTGCAGCGTCAGAAGGAACTTAAATGGATGATCGCGTCATAGTTCAGTAGAATTAACACACACCACCTCTTGTATTGTCCTGATTTGAACATTTGTGACTCCAGTGCATCAACACTGTGATTTACACTTTACACACACACACACACACACACACACACTGTGATTTACACTTTACACACACACACACACACACACACACACCGTTGGTGGGTTTCCTCAGGGTACTGCAGTTTCCTCCCACAGGCTGAGCACATGCACATTAGGCTAACTGGTGTTTCCAAACAGTGTGTGTGTGTGTGTGTGTGTGTGTGTGTGTGTGTGTGTGTGTGTGTGTGTGTGTGTGTGTGTGTGTGTGTGTCCAAACCTGTTCTCCACACAGACCGTTAATAATCTCGTCCCTGAATAAATTCTCATCATCTCATCTCTACAGCATTAGATACCTTTCAAGTCATTTTCACAGAAACATGCTAAAAGCTAACGCTAACGCCATTAACACCACAGCAGCAGAATATCCATATTAAATCCACAGTGTGATTACACTGTACTTAATTTTAACACACACACACACACACACGCACACACACACACACACACACACACACACACACACACACACACACACACATTATGCATTTCACTTGTTTGCCAAACGATAATGTTAAGTGAAAAAGACATCCACAGTGTTTTAACAGTGTGTGTGTGTGTGTGTGTGTGTTTGTGTGTGTGTGTGTGTGTGTGTGTGTGCACTAAAAGGCTAATGCTACAATAAATCATTCAGTGAGCAGTGTGTGTTCACTCAGGGTTAAAGGTCAAATGCTGACCTACACCGAGAATGTTTATTAAAAATCAATCAAATTGACCTTTAAACTGAGATCATCAGCCACAGAACATGTTTACCTGTCTGTCTGTCTGTCTGTCCATTTGTTGGTCTGTCCATTCATCCGTCTGCCTGTCTGCCTGTCCACCTGTCTGCTTGCCTTTCCATCTGTCTCACTGTATTCAATACATTTATTATTTTTTAAATAATTTATTATTTATATATTATTCAATTTATGCATCACATATCCGCGGTGTGTGTTTGTGTGTGTGTGTGTGTGTCTTGAGCTCTTCTCCTAAATGAAGGCCGTTTAGTTGCTAAGTGTCTCTGACACACGAACCTCCTCAGTGTTCTCCTGCTGCTTATTGTTCCCCGTCTGCTGCTCTGCCGCTACACTCCGCCGTTTTCTTTATTGCTAATCAGCGTTATTGCGGCTGCGGCGGTCCGTTCCATTAGTGCCGTGCGCTCTCTCTCTCTCTGTCTCTCTCTCTCTCTCTCTCTCTCCTCATAATGGAGCGGGCTAGCGAGCTCGGCTCGGCCAATTAGCTTTCATTTAGAGACATACTGCAAATGCCACGGCAAGACTGATTGACCCTGGGCTTCGACTCAAACACACACCCCCACCTCGTTACGCTTGGTACAGTCCAATAAGCCCCGATGCCAGCTTTCTGCCCGGTTTCCGGGGCAACAAGCGAGGTCAACACTGCCTGTCTGACCCGTCTAATGTGGCCGTAATCAAACGAGAAAAATAGTCAATTATGAATTACGGAGAGTGCTGACACGGCCCGGCCAGGGCACCGAGAAGAAAATGTTGATGTAGGACCGTACTTTATTGGCTTTAAAGAGATCACATGCGAATAAATAAATAAATAAATAAATATGACAAGTCATTTGTGGAAAAAAGCTGAATGTGAAGCTGTTTGTTTAAAACTGGAAAGAAAATAGAACTGAAGCCAAAACTCAGGAGGTTTAATGAGTTCCAGATCTTTGGAGCTGAAAAACAAAAAGTCCACATTTCCACTTTTCTGTGTTTAACTTTCTGCTTTAACGGAGCGATTCAGTTAAAAATATAATTCACACATTGAGAATCTGAAAAAGAATGAAAAAAGAAACTGGATCTACAGCTTAAATCAGATTTTCTTGTAACCAGTCTAAAAAAATTAATCCTGAGTTTCCTAATAGCAGCTGTGACAGTGTGCAGGTTTACTTTAACAAACACATTAAATATTTTAATTGTCCTTTGAATTTGAAAGAATGAAGGTTACGATGTGGAGTTTATAGCTGCTATAACATAAGAGCCTGGACTGATGGTCTTTAATAAATTATTCATTGTAATAGTTGATAAGTTGGGGTTAGTGTAGCGGTCAGCACTGTCGCCTTATACACTCCAGGGTCCGGGTTCGATTCCCGTCTCTGTGTGTGTGGAGTTTGCATGTTCTCCCTGTGCTTGGTGGGTTTCCTCCGGGTTCTCCGGTTTCCTCCCACAGTCCAAAGACCTGTAGGTTAGGATACTTTGTGTTCCCAAATTGACCATAGTGTGTGTGTGTGTGTGTGTGTGTGTCTGGGCCCTGCGATGAATTGGCACTCTGCCCAGGGTGTACCCCGCCACGTGTCCTAAGTCTCCTGGGATAGGCTCCGCCCCCGTGACACTGAATACAGATTAAACGGTATAGATGATGAGTGAGTGAGTGAGAAGTTGCTGGGGGGCGTCTGCTGTTTGAGAAAACTAATCAACTACACCATAATAACATCCCGTCTATCAGTATGACACTGCAACACAAACAGGGAGAGAGAGTTTAATTAATAGTAATAATAATAATAATAATAATAATAATAAAATGTTTGCTTTAAAGGTTCTTTAGTTTCTAAATCCTCGCAGTTTCTCGCCTCGGGCAGTTTAATTCTCTGGTATTTCTGCGGTGTTTATTCCTCAGGCTCTGCTCCACACTGAACTTTCCTCATTTGCGGCTGAACATCAGGTGTTTAGCGATGACTTGATGCCTAATGTGGTGTCAACAATTCCCACATAAACAGATCATTTTACGCCAAATCGGACTCAAAACAACCCAGAACGCAATTAAGCCAATTTAATCTCTTCTCTTAATCATTCATTTGTGGCACTTTGCTTTGTTTTTTCATCAAAAAAATGGATTTTTAATGCGAGTGTTTAAAATCGGAGCGTTAGACGCGCCTGACAGATCATTGTGAAGCTTCACGCTTAAAACGCCTCCTGTTAAAAAACTCGCTTTTATCTTTTGGGGATTTGGAGACGGATGTCACACGCCGCCATCATCCTGCTGTCTGCTGTTTATTCACACATTATTATGATTAAACCAGTCGTTCCCAGCCATGACGTACTGTTAAATGATCTGATTGTCTCTGTTTAACTCTGAAAACATTAAATTCAGGTAATGTTGGGAGCAGATCAGGTTTTATGTTAAGCTAAAAATAAATACGATAAATTGGGCGTGTCGCACTGGGACACACGGCGCTGCTAAGGATTAAATAAAGCTGAATCTTCATTTATATTCATGTCTTATTCTCACACTCAGGAAACTCTCGGCCTCAGAATAACCAATAGTTACTGTTCATGTAACAACATCAAAGAAAACAATCTCAAAAGAAAGCCAGTGATGTCTGAGTGAGAGGATTGTAACAACCGCGCGTTAATCACGGGTTAATTAAATACAGCGGCTCTCAGACTCGTTATTCAGCAGCACAGAGGGTAGCACCTGATCCAGCGCTCGGGCTTCGTTTGCTCAATAAAATAAATAGCAATCTGTAAGATCAGCGAGAACTCCTCTTTACTCCACCAAAATTCAATCTAACCATAAAGTCATGGTTAATAAATGGAACAATTGAATCATTTGCACACTGCAGGTCATGGAGACTCAGGGCTCAGCTTCTCGTCTGCCATCCAGAGGGTTTCAGGTTCGATTCCCACCCGCTGGAAATACTGACATCTGATGAGAAATCAATTTCTGCAAGCAGAAGAGGTGGACGTCCAGGATTGAGTAGAGCGTAGACGAGGACGAGGAGCTCGCGCTGAGTGTGCAGTAAGAACGAGGGACTATCCTCAGGTCTCGTGGTTTTGCGAATAGTGAGAATTAGGAGCGCTCGTACTCTGAGAGGAGAGCTTGGCGAGAGCATCGCACACGAGGAAGAAGATACCGACTCTAGCACAGCAGCAGGACTTTAAAGAGACACAGCAGAGTTCGGTGAGAACCGCCAGAGCGAGAGCGACCAGGAGCATCCAGGAGTGAGTCTGCGAGTGTCAGGAGAGTGCTCCAAGATACGTGTATTGTCTACGGAAAGAGCAGATGTGTTCAGTCATCCTGTAGACTGGATAGATTGATGTGAGTGTTGGGGGGTTTGAAGTGAGCCATAAGAGTCTCAGAAATTCCAGGAAATCTCCAAAATTCTCACCAAAATTCCCCTTCTTGAGATTTCCTATAGACTCCTGTATGTGTGAAAGGGGTCTTAGTGCCTAAACCCAGAAAGAACAGGAGGGTCACATCAGGATGCGCATCTGGCGTAAAACCTGTGCCAAGCTGTGCGTGGATCAGACAGTCGGCGACACCTTGACAGGAACATCCGAAAGAACGACAACAATGGTTGGAAAACTGCTGTAGTATAAAAGCCTGTGAGCAGCTCTGAGCTGTGGTTGCTAGGCAATGCGACAGACAAACATTAATGAATTTCATGGACAAAACAACAGCTTTACTGCAAGTCTTTGACTGCTTTAAAACAGGGACTGTGATGTCGCTTCACACCTGCAACCTACACACCTCAGACACTCAGGATTCAGAACATCTTATTTTCCTTTAGAAAGTTTCACTCTATTATTCTCTCTCTCTCTCTCTCTCTCGTGCGCGCACGCTCACGCTCACTGAGTTTCTTTTGTAATCTTTTTTTTTTCCGCCATTACAGAAGAATGATGGAGTCGCTGCTTGAGAAACATTCTCATTTTTGTACATTTTCTTGATAAATGATGAAATAAAAAGTTCTCCGTAGTGGACTCAGACTTTTTATCGCTTTTCTGTGTCATCATCACCATCATCATCACCATCATCATCATCATGAAGGGAGCTTCCTGGTGTAATATCATCATCATTGTCGGTCATTATAAACTCGTTCTCCAGCATTTCAATGTGGCTTTTGATTCAGTGGAGGATCTGTTCAGCCTCCCTAAGACCAGATGCATGGCCTGGGGCACTTCTCTCCGGCTCTCTCCCTTGTTACCCCAATGTGGTGGAACAGGAAGTACAGCCTGCATGCTGAGGGCTGAAAAGACTGTATTGATCAGAGAACGATGGGGCAGAAGGTCACGGTTGTGCCTCGGAGGCAGGAATCCCTGGGCGAGCTCGCTCTCTCTGACTGTACTGCCCGTTAAAGCCCCGAGGAACTTCATCTGCCTTGGTGTGTGTGTGTGTGCGTGTGTGTGTGTGTGTGTGTGTGTGTGTGTGTGTGTGTGTGTGTGTGTGTGTGTGTGATTCTTTCCATTCCCCTCCTCATTCCAACACCGAGCTATGGCTTCTGTCTGCCTCCAGACTCTTTGATTCTTCTCCAACTGGTGGATGAAAGTGCTGAAGGTTGCCAAGTCCTTCTAAAATAAATAAATTAAGTGAAATATAAAAAGCCCCGGGTGCAGATGGTGCCCCGTCAAGTCATTCTTTAGTGTGTTTGAACTTATTAAATGCGCTTCATGCTAAGCGTGTTAGCGTAATGACTGAAAGCCTTATTAAAGGAACAAGACGAGGGGTTGAGTCTGCACACTTCACTCACTCAGAGACGGTGATGCTGATTAGGTCGCGTTTATCAGCTGTATAAAAAATGGATCTATTAATAAATCATCCATGTAAACATTTACAAAAGACATTCGATACATCATTAAAATCCTGTAAAAAAAAAAATCTTAATTTCAGTGGCCTTAATTAAGGATATACAAAGTAGAAAAAGAAACACACACACACACACACACACACACACACACACACACACACACACACACACACACACACCAAGTGAAATCAAACTGATTATTTAATTAGAATAAAAGAAATGGTGGTGTATAAGCAGAGGACAGAGGCAGAGGACAGAGGACAGAGGACGGGGTCTCGGCTATCAACACAGGAGAAATAACTGCTCAATTATTATATTATATATATTATAAAACATTTATTATTATTATTATTATTATTATTATTATTATTATTATTATTAGAGTCAAATATCTTCCTCTTCTGTTTTTCAGGCTTTACCCTGATTACTCCTTTATTGTTCCCAGCTTTCTGTGCTTTTATGGAATTTTGTGGGCGTCGCTCAGTGCAAATCTAGGAAGCTGATAATCATTAAATTTGAAATTGTAAACAATTTACGACTCAGCACGAGCTCTGAATAAGAAGCTATGTTTATTCCTTCTGAAATGATCAGTGGGTGTATTTAGCCAAGACGTCGTGTGTTAAACAGAAAAGGAATGGAGCTAAACTCGGTAAAACCCCACGGCGCTGTGTGTTCACCCTCTTTTTCAGACGTGTCAATAGAGATAAATCATTTCCTCCAGACCTTCTATTTAATCTTTCATTCAGTCGCTGCCATTTCGAAAACACACACAGTGAAACACGTCGCTGCTTTCAGGCGCGTACAGAACGTCTGCTGAAAAGCTTCTTTCACACGGCTGACGTTTGTGCTATCAGTCATCGCCGCGGCCGATTCTGCTCCCCGATACCAGCACAAACATTTACCCCCGCGAGGTGACGCCGCGCTTTGTGTACGAAAGAAAACACTTCCACATAAAAACTCCTCTGAAAGGACGCTTCCCAAAAAATAACAAGGCTGCGCACTTTTTTTTTATTCACTGAATAAAACACACATAAAGCAGGAGATTGAATCGCACCGTGTTTTATTTCTACATGTTCTCGCTGCATATTCACTGAGGAATAAGATCTTATGAAACCGGAGTTTTTCTTCCTGGCTGTAAAAGAGTGCGCTGGAGGAGAGAGCTTTAATGAAAGGAAATGGAAATGTCGAGTAACGTCGGGTTTTGTATCTCTAAAATGTTTCATTCAGATGAATTAGCGTGAGTTTTAAATCCGGTTCTTGTCTGAGATGAATGATTTGTGATGAAGCTTCCCACTACAGCGCTACACTTTAGCTCTGTTGAGCACTCGGAAGGTTGTGTTTCAGAAGGTGATGAGTTTAAATCCCAGGTCATAGACACCTTGGTTAAAGATAAAATAAAGACTACAGTGCAACGTTACATTGCTAACCCTGTGGCCGCGCCGCGCGACTCTCACCTGATAGCTGCTTTCTGACTCGCGTTATCATTTTTCCTGTTGAACTCGTGCGGTTTTAATGTCAGATGATGTTAAGGTGATGAGATCGTGAGATCACTGATTATTTCATTGTCAGAAAAAAAAATGAATTACAGATTTATTTTATTACTGTTCTTTCACCACAAAAATCATCACATTCATCACATTTCAGCTTCTTCTTCATTTAATTCGCATTATAATATATTTACACTTTAAAATTGTTCTTTACGCTTTATGGATCTTAATTCTGGTTTATGGCTGTTAACCCTTCAGTATTTATCTGAATTTCTCTTCATGCTCCTTTGTTTCTGTTTTTATTATTTATTCATATCTAGATCCATTTATTTCTATTAATTAATATACGGTTTACTATTAATTACACAGTCCATATTTGTTGTTTTTTATATGTGGAATGTTTCTAAAGTTCAGTGAGATCAGATTAGTAGCTGGATTTAGAATAGTTTAAGATACAGTCTTATATAGTGTTTACATTACTGTATATATCATATACATGTATTATATAGCGTGTGTGTATATTATAGTATATTGTATTATACACTGTGATATAGTGTGTATTATAAAGTGTCATATAGCTTGTATCATAAATATGCATCATACAGCATGTATTATATAGTGTAATGTGTTATATAATGTGCACTATATAGCATGAATTATCTAGTGCACATTATACAGTATAGTGTGTATTATATAGAATGGATTAGAACCTGGATGTGCCTGCGACTTTATTTGCGTGGAATTTAATTTCAAACTCATAAGCACATTTTTAAAAATGTACAGGGCCATTTGTTGAATTTTTTCTTTTCCAAAAAATATCTTGATATGTACTCATCTTAATTCCCCCAAATTATTTTTTCTCAAATATCTTTGATGTACAGACATGCCCACTTTGCAGTATCATGTAGCATGTATTATAAAGTGTGTATTATAAATATGTATAATATTTTTATGTGTATAATATAAAAAAATAATAATTTAAACTTTACAACAGTGTTTGACAAATGGTACTTAGTTAGTAACATAGTAACCAATGTAAGGCTCTGTCCAATGATGGAAACTTCAAAGCACTTTTGTAAGTCGCTCTGCATAAAAGTGCCAAATGCCTAAATGTAAATGTGTATTATATAGTGTTTATTATGTAGTGTTTATTATATAGTGTTTATTATGTAGTGTTTATTATATAGTGTTTATTATGTAGTGTATATTATATAGTGTTTATTATGTAGTGTTTATTATATAGTGTTTATTATGTAGTGTTTATTATATAGTGTTTATTATGTAGTGTATATTATATAGTGTTTATTATGTAGTGTTTATTATATAGTGTTTATTATGTAGTGTTTATTATATAGTGTTTATTATGTAGTGTATATTATATAGTGTTTATTATGTAGTGTTTATTATATAGTGTTTATTATGTAGTGTTTATTATATAGTGTTTATTATGTAGTGTATATTATATAGTGTTTATTATGTAGTGTTTATTATATAGTGTTTATTATGTAGTGTTTATTATATAGTGTTTATTATGTAGTGTATATTATATAGTGTTTATTATGTAGTGTTTATTATATAGTGTTTATTATGTAGTGTTTATTATATAGTGTTTATTATGTAGTGTATATTATATAGTGTTTATTATGTAGTGTTTATTATATAGTGTTTATTATGTAGTGTTTATTATATAGTGTTTATTATGTAGTGTATATTATATAGTGTTTATTATGTAGTGTTTATTATATAGTGTTTATTATGTAGTGTTTATTATATAGTGTTTATTATGTAGTGTATATTATATAGTGTTTATTATGTAGTGTTTATTATGTAGTGTTTATTATATAGTGTTTATTATGTAGTGTTTATTATATAGTGTTTATTATGTAGTGTTTATTATATAGTGTTTATTATGTAGTGTTTATTATGTAGTGTTTATTATGTAGTGTTTATTATATAGTGTTTATTATGTAGTGTTTATTATATAGTGTTTATTATGTAGTGTTTATTATATAGTGTTTATTATGTAGTGTTTATTATATAACACAGCAAAGACTAACGAGCTCATCGAGGATTTTAGGAAAAAGGCAGACAACATCCAGCCACTCATCATCAATGGGGATTGTGCGGAGAGGGTTTCAGACTTCCGCTTCCTGGGAGTCACCATCAGCAAGGACCTAACCTGGGGGGGACATACTGCAGAGGTAGTGAAGAAGGCCCAAAAGAGACTCCACTTTCTGAGGGTTCTCAGGAAGAACAATGTCCCAGAGAAACTGCTGGGGTCCTTCTACCGCTGCACAGTAGAGAGCATCGTGGTCTACTGTCTCTGTGC
>JAAGKR010003681.1:13883-26383 GCA_011419295.1 Clarias macrocephalus
ACAATGTTCCAGAGAAACTGCTGGGGTCCTTCTACCGCTGCACAGTAGAGAGCATCGTGGTCTACAGTCTCTGTGCATGGGTCTCCAGCTGCACAGTGGTACAGAGAAAAGAGCCCCACAGGGTCATTAAGGTCGCTCAGAGGATAGTTGGATGTCCTGTACCATCACTTGAAGAACTTCACAGCTCCTGTTGTCTCAGGAATGCAAAGAAAATTCTTCAGGACTCATCACACCCAGGACATGTCCTGTTTGAACGCTTGCCCTCAAGCAGATGGTTCAGAACTATAAAGACTAAAACAAACAGACTAAGAAATAGTTTTTATCCTTCAGTAATCACCATGCTGAACACTGCTAAGTGGTCAGTTTGAGCTAGCGCACCATTCCTGTTTACAGTGTTTGGGTTCTTATCTTGTTTATTTATGTTTATATTTTAACTTATATTACTTTATGTTTTTATTTTTATTTGGCACTGGAAAATTGCACTTTAATTTTGTTGTACAATGTCTCATTGCTACAATGACAATAAAGATTCTGATTCTGATTCTCTCTAAATGTCAGCACATGTATATACATTCCAAATTTAATATTCAATTAACTAAAATAAACATGAAGTGTGGAGTAATATGAGCGATTTTGTCTGCTTTTTGGCATATGAGGACACCTGGTCCCCACAAGTACAGCAATACCTGAATGTGTGTGTTTGTGTGTGTGTGTGTGTGTGTGTGTGTGTGTGTGTGTGTGTGTGTGTGTGTGTGAGTGTTTATAGCCGCTCCCCAGGAGGAGGGAAGTTCTCCCGCTGAGAGGTCGGCACAGTTTTGACTGCTCCTCTCTGGATTTTATTAACACAGGAAACGTCGCATGTCGACCTGCTGTGTGTTTGTGCCTGCAGAATGAACTCTACTGAAAATTCCCCAACGTGGGGTAAAATGGGGGTGAAACAGAGGGCTAGCTGGGGAAAGTGATCTATAACAACATGACCAGGTGAAAAATACACAATAAGAGCTGGTGTTAAACTCGGTCAGGTGCTCGGGATTTATGAGTTATCATCGCACTTTAAAGTTTCCAATAACAGCCGCTTAACCTTCACTTTGTGAATTAAAAACATGCTAAAGTTTGATGAAAACTTGTTAGAAAGATCCCTATCAAAGGTTATGTAACACTTTGATGCAGCAGGTCGCATACTGAGACTTTCACTTATAGCTAGTTACCTAAAATATAAGATAAGGTAACAATGTTGCAAGTTTTAACAAAGCAGTAATAAGATGTTAATGTTGATTAATAACTGCGCTGATTATTTATATCCGCGCGGCCCTCTGTAGCGCTAGCTTGTTCTGGAAAACAACTTTTGCTGTTTTAAGTGTTTATTTGACATGAATTCTACACATTTTATACATTTTATCTCCTTTTTATCTGAAAGCTTAAGACTCCACAAAGTAAAGTTTGTAATTAAATTTTTTTAAAAAGTGCACTATTTAGCAAAATGTATTTTCAGTTCAGTGCTAAACCTCTTCTTCTTCCAATTATTATTATTATTAGTAGTAGTAGTATTATTATTATTATTATTACTAATGATGTCTCTGGAACCGAAGGAAATGAAGCTGATTCTGACAAAACATGAGCAAAGAATCAGATAAAGGAGGTATCTGAGAAGATGAGGCAGAGGCAAATCCTGCCTACACACACACACACACACACACACACACACACACACACACACACACACACACACACAATCCAGTCCTTCTTGCTTCAGTGACTAAGACTGATCTTTTATACTAATTTTGGATTAATGGATTAATGCGGACGACATACACACTTCAATTTTCATGCACGCCCATGAGTGCTCACACACACACACACACACACACACACACACACACACACACACACACACACACACACACACACACACACACGGAGTGGGTGAATGGAGGGATCTGCAACAGTGCATAAACACAGAGAGTGTGTTCAGGGCTTGCCACAACGAGTCCAACTTTAATCCCACTTAATGCTGAGAGTCAACCTCATCTCCCAATCAGAGGCCAACTTTAATCTCTCCCCGAGCTGGACGAGAGCGAGAGAGAGAGAGAGAGAGAGAGAGAGAGAGAGAGAGAGAGATTAAAGAGAAACATAGATACATGAGTAAGAAAGAGAGAGAGAGAGAAAGAGAGAGAACAGAAACAGTTAAGAAATGCACAAAAAGAGAAATAAAGAGATAGCAAAGAGAAAGACAAAGAGATAGATAGATAGATAGATAGATAGATAGATAGATAGATAGATAGATAGATAGATAATGTGACTGACTGTAGGACAAAGAAAAAAGAGAGAGAATGACAGATGAACCAAAAAACAGAAAAGAGATGGAGAGTCAAAAAAGAAAAATGGAGAGAGAGAGAGAGAGAGAGGAAAAAAGGGTCAGACAGAGACAAAAAAGGGATCATGAGAACAATAGATCCAAAAATACAAAGAGATGTTGAGAGAGAGACAATAAAGAGAAAGACAGATCAGAAAAAGAGAAAACAGAGAGATTTAGAGAACAGCAGAGGACAAAAATTGGAGAGAGATGGATATTGAACAAGAGAGAGCTGGAGACAGAGTGTGTGTGACAGACAGACAGAGAGACAGATAACATTAAGGGAAATAACATTAAGAAAAAACTTATTACTTATGACTAGGAAAAAAAATGGAACCTTTGCAGTATTTGCATGGTCAGCTAGCTGGACAACTGACACTAACGTTGAACAGGAACCAGTTGTCATGGTAACGGAACACATCTCACATTGCCTTCTGGAACCTTACAGTGAAATACATATGATGTTCATGACCTACAGCGTGTCGCACGTCTGCAACCTCACGCCGTCACGCTGGTCCGCGGTTTAGTGAGGCAACAAACGCTGGACCTGAAGAGGAAGACTTTAAGTGTTAGAGTAGAGTTTAGTCTTTTATCAGGAACTGTACATAGCATGAAAGTGCTCACATAAAAAAAATCTCAAATTTTGGGTGCAGTTCTGTGTATAATTAAATGTGTGTGTGTGTGTGTGTGTGTGTGTGTGTGTGTGTGTGTGTGTGTGTGTGCGTGCGCGCGTGCATGTGTTTAGCCTCATGATTCCACACACAATTACTGAATTAATGAACACAAAAAAAAGTGAAAAAAAAAACATTAACTTAAATATTAAAATAATATTCATGAATATTATAAAAACTGGATAATATACAAACTAATATCAATAGATATTAAATAAAAACAACAGTAATGGAAATAGAAATGTAATTAAATACTATGTACTTTCTATTCAAATATTGAAAATAAAAGAAATATAACTGTTACAAAAACTGTAATCCCCACAATAACTGTTAACCCTCAGCTTGTTTCTCATCTCCACGTCTTTTTTAACCTCTGTGATCACATGACCTTAAATTTATGCACTAAAAGGTTCTTCTGAAAATTCCCCTCTTTTTCTCACAACTTTTTTTTTCTCCCTTACATCTCAGCGTCCTCACTACATTCTTTACGAGCTGGGAAGTGACCACAAACCGCTGGAAATAATATTCACCTTATTTCTCATTTCTCTTCTACACAAACAGGAACGAGTCGAAAAGGAAAAAAAAAACAAAAACAACAACAACAAAAAAAAAAACGTGGTGCGTCCGAAGAGCAAAGATGATCTTCAGCAACTTTAAAAGGGAAAAATCCTTTAATGCGTCTCGGGGCCTTATCTGAAACACCTCGGCATCTGTCTCCAGCAGCAGCCCTTTGAAAGCCTGGATGAGAGAGAGAGAGAGAGAGAGAGAGAGAGAGAGAGAGAGAGAGAGGATGAATAATAGACCTCTAAGAGTCTGGGAATCTCTCGGCCTAACGTTTCTACCTGAACCATGTGTCTAAATAACCAGCTACGAATCCGCTGTCAACCTAAACAGCTTTGGATTTGGCTATAATTTATGATTATGATTAGCCAATCGCTATCAGCATTAAAATTGTGTGTAAAATCACGTTTCAACTTCAGCTCAGAGTTTTAAATGCTGTTTAAAAGGTGAGTTTTTTGACAGTGATGTAATATCAAGGGTTTGTTTTTACTACACGCTAGCTTTTATCGTAAGACAATAAAAAACCAGACGATCTGCAACGCTAGCTCTGTAGTCGTGGCTTTTACGCTTGCCATCACTCGGCTCTGGTAAGCCTCGCTTTAAGAAATCTTGAGCGTTTAGATTTTTCAGAGAGCAAATTGTTGTCCAGCAGTCTTGTAGGAAAATTCAAGCATAAAATATCTGAGTATCAGATTCAGTGCTGGTTAACGGGGACCTGCGTGCCTCCGGCTTACTGACACTTTTGCATGTTCATTTTCTTCTGCATTTCTCAGAAGTGATTATAATATTTTAATTAAAAAAAAATTTTGCTCAGGTCTTTGTCCTAATCTGTTACTTAAAATATTTATTTTTGTATTTTTTTAAAAATAAATCTTAGATTGTAATTTTTGCACTAAATTTAAAACAGATCTGTCACTACAGAACCACAGCCGAGGCATATCTATCTATCTATCTATCTTTCTTTCTATATCTATATATATATCATTTAAAAAATCCAGCTGTTCCATGTCACTGCCCCTCACCCGCATCCAGATACCCCTAACCAAAATTTTAAAAAAAAAGCTCACAGGGGCACATACATTTGTCTCTGCTTTTATCTTACCGCACTTTATTCAAAATAATTTTTAAACAAAGCTTTCTAAACAAACTACTTTTATTATTAGCTTTGCTAACTAAGAAAAAAAAAAAAACAGGTAAAAATAAGCATGTTTGCTAGTTATCTCATGCTCAGGCTAACAAGCAATAAAACGACTTCCACAAAACACACAACTTTTAAAGAGAAGAATGTTAAATTCTGTGTAAATCCAGTGCCAGGTTATAAAGGAGCCAAACAGCCTTCTGTAGAGATTCCTCAGCTCGATCCTGTTGTGGCATCGCCTAACAGTGACCCGCTAACCCACCTGCGATCGGAGCACTTCCTGATAAATGATTATATATCATGCATGGGTTCGTCTCCTTCTTTTGTATCCAAGCGCTTGACAATTTAGAAAAGTAAATGTTGAAAGCATGGTGCAGACAGATGCTGTAGAGCTTATGTAGCTAGCTCAGTTAGCTCGCCTTGCAAGTCTAACATAAAACTGAAAAGTAGTACGAAGATAAGCATGTAACAAATCACGGAACTGTTTATTTTATTCTGATCTGTGAATCAGCTAGATTTAGAAGCTGTATTCGAATTTGAGGTAAAAAAAAAAATAAAATATAAAACTTTCTTTGCACATACACAACCATACACAGTATGATACAGTTTGCCGTAAAATGCGTATATGACTTACTTATATGCATATATTCCCAAAAATGGAAAGATAGAATAGAAAGATTTCACTACAATCAAAGGGAAACTGCACTAGAAGAATACGGTTAAACGAAAGACAGAATTTCCAATAAAACATAAAATGTAAAAATGGAATATATGTTGGGATGTAATATACAATTTTACAAATTTATACATCTTAGAAAAAAATTCTAGATTTATAAAAAATATTATATTTTATCTAAATTGAAATTTTATCTAAATAACATGGAATTAAAAATGGAAATATATAAAAACATATAAATTATAAAGAATGTTCAAAGTGTAAAACTGATATAATCTGGGCCGCACTCACATCCTACCTAGCACTTAATGCAAAAGCACTCTAGTTCTGTGACAAATCTGAAAATATCATGAAATGTGAATGTTATTAAAAGTGCGAACATCATTAAAAAAAAAAATAGACATGATTTAGACAAGATGTTTTTATTGTTTTACTAAAATATGTTTCAATTTGAAGTTGGAAATGTATCAGGGTTATATTTAAATATAATATAATAATATAAATATAATAATAAAATAATTACATAATAATAAAATAATAAACAGGTGATTTGGGGCAAGTCAAGCAAGTACAGCACTTTAATTTATAAAGTTCGGGTTGGTGTAAAACAATGAGAACACAAGACGAACTGAAAAAGGAATGCAGATAAAAGTGCAGCGATCTACAGCTTTTACTGTTTCAGGCTAAAAACTGCATATTCAACAAGCTACGCTGCACAAGTTACACAACTAAAACTTTATTATATTTTTATGTTCCAAAAAAAATTTAGCTAATGTTTAGTTTATTATATTTTTTTTTATGAAGGTTTTATTTAACTTTCAGTCAATTACGAATTTCTTTATCTGACCGTTGTCAGGATTTTGAGAATTCGTCTCTCTCTCTCTCTCTCTCTCTTCTCTCTCTCTCTCTCTCTCTTCGTGCCGGACTGTTTTAACAGCCCCGGCCTGATACAGGCAGATAAATCTCCAGCCGAGGATAAAGTTCAACTAGATAAAATCAAACAGATGTCGGCGGGGGACTCTCTCTCTCCGTGACCCATAAAAATGCTCTCATCAAAGCCGAGAATCATTTGTTTTGAATTATGACTCTGTTATGGGACGGAGGGAGGAGAGAAGAGGGCATGGAGAGATGTTTGCAGTGGAATGGGATCTGTTTGTCTGAAGATGACACGAGGATGCCTGGGAAAGTCTGTGTGCACGCACACACACACACACACACACACACACACACACACACACACACACACACACACACACACACACACAGAGGGAGAGAGATGAAGTGTGATTGACAGCTGCTAGATAAAATGTAAAAAATGAATGATAAAAAACTGATACACATATAAAAGTGAAACTGGAATGTAGAGTGTGTGAGTTAAATTGGTTTAAACATAAAGCACATACACACACACACACACACACACACACACACACACACACACACACACACACTTTTACCTCAAGATATCTTGTTTTAAATCCTGAAACTATCAGGCCACCTATAAAAAGATAAAAACAAAACCAAAAAAATTTTTATTTTTGTTTTTCTACTTTTCATTTTCAGAATTTCTGTTTATTCCATCATACAGAGGAACTGTCAAGATTTTTCTGACACTTTTGAAATTTGAAAATTAAGAGCTGATCCAACACACTTGTTGCAGTCTTGGATAATCAGAAATATATAATAAAATTAAATAGTTTTAAATATTTATTAAGATTTTAAAAAATATCTATCTATCTATCTATTTATTTTGCTGAGCAAGTTACAATACTTTAGTAATTTCCAATAGATTGCTGTTTTAAAGTAATCTGCAACTTTTTATTTCACCACACACACACACACACACACACACACACACACACACACACACACAAAAAGACAATAACAGCAAACTGGCAAACTGAATCATTTGTAAAAATAAATAAATAAATAAATAAATAAATAAATAAATAAATAAATAATAATAATAATAATAATAATAATAAATTATAATAAAAGTTTCTTTTTTAATTACTTTTTTTTAATTTTATTTTGCTTTTTTCACAGTTACTGAAAAAATGCAAGTTGCCGGCCAGACAACCCCAAAGGGCTAAATAGAAAAATCAACATTTTCATAGACATATTTCTAGCTCTGTTCGATTATAACTTGAAAAAAAAAAGCTGACAAAAGTATTGACACCCCTAATCATCATAGAATGTGGGCTGTTACCTCAGAGATTAAACAACCAAAAATAATAATAAATTTAACTGCCAACCAAAAGGTCATGAGTTTAAATCCCAGCTCTGCCAGGCTGCCACTGCTGGGGCCCTGAGTTTTGCCCCAATGTCTTGACTCAGGTGAATGTAAAATGGATAAAACTATAAATGAAAAATTAACATAATGTCTGATTTAACTTATTAAATGAATGTTTATGATATTTAAAGAAGAAGAAGAAGAAGTTGTTTGTTTTCCCTCATACACACAGAGTGTGTGTGATTTGTGTTTCTTTGTTATAAAATTGAAGTTCAAAATTAATACACAAATAAACTTTTTTACATTGTATAATTTTTTCCTGTTTGTTTACTATGGGTGCAAAAGTTGTGGTTCAGACATTCATTAAAACTCTGTTTCTGTTTCTCATAAAATTATAATAAGGTATCTCTCAAGGTTCTGTGTCAGGAACGCTATTGTTCTCGATTTATGCCCAGAAAAACCTCCCACTAAATTGTGTTTCTAGATTAAGCAAATATTACTCCATTATTTAAACAAATATTAAAACATTTTGCAAGACTAAAAGGGATAACTGTTGGAGATGATTAACTCTCAGCAGGTTAGGATTAGTCAAAATTTATGAAAGTTAAATAAAGTTAGTAAATGAGTAAAATGTCCAAATTTACACATTATGGTGCATGCAGGTAGGGTTCTCTTCTTGTGTTTATTAATTGTAAAGCGTGTGTGTGTGTGTGTGTGTGTGTGTGTGTGTGTGTGTGTGTGTGTGTGTGTGTGTGAATTCTTATATTAAATTTTTCATGTTTTAATTGTGTTTATTTTGCATCCTTTTAATACCTGTTCACAAGTCAATAGCTCCGCCCCATTTTGCCCCCTTAATATGATAGAAGCGTAAGTGTTTCGAATCAGAACCGGCGATAAGATCTTATGCAAACCCAAATAACAAGCTTGTGAACTTGAGCAAATGTTTGCTTTCCTCGGGCTCACGTGTGGAATTCTGTTTTTTATTCCCGACCTCTCGGAGACAGTGCCACATCGGGGTCATATTTTTTGACGAGGGGTTCACGGCGGGGTTAAATAGCTGCTTTATCGCTGAGATCCGCGCCATGAGACGGAGCGAGGACGTGCTCTTTACCTGCATCGTCTCGTGATGTATGTTCTCACGAAGAATATGTCTCCAAACGGCGCCGTAACTCAGCTACATCAGGGTGTTGTTAATTTTATTTTTACGCAAGCTTGACGATAAACTTGCCTTTAATGTATGTGTGTGTGTGTGTGTGTGTGTGTGTGTGTGTGTGTGTGTGTGTGTGTGTGGGTGTGTGTGAGAGAAACATCGGAAGCCCAGGGGTCAGCGCGTGAGAATCAGGAACAGAAAAAAACGTTGAGAACTTTAGTAGCAAAACCAGAGCCGTGATGCTGCTGGAAGCGTGCTGAAGACTCTTGATGACCTTTGACCTTTCAGATCCACAAGCAGCAGAAAACAAACGGACCGGCGTGAAAACGTGAGCGCATCAAAGACGGAAGATGGTCATTTTTACGGCTGGTTTGTGTAGGTTAGGAGGATGGAGGCGGAGTGGCGGAGGAGTGGGAGCTCTTTCTTTTCCTCTCTCTCGCTCTTTATCAGGCTCCCGTTCTTGACCTTGTTAGTGAGTCACGGAAGCGTGTAAATCTATCCGGAGTGCACGCTGAGGAACTACAGCTTCTCCCACAATTCCAACCTTTTTTCTTTTTTTTTCTGATGCGGTGAGAAAAACCATACACACACTCATACACACACACACACACACACACACACACACACACACACACATACAGATGTCCCTTGTCTGGTGTTTAGGTGTCAATGAGTGAAATAACATCTTGATGTCAATCACACGTAACAGCATGAAGACGAAATGCATCATGTACAGAACACACACACACACACACACACACACACACACATACACACACATATATATATGTGTGTGTGTGTGTGTGTGCTAGATTCCGGGGTCATAGGTCATCATTCTCCAATCCTTTCATTCTAACACCTTTGAGTCAAGTTGACACACACACACACACACACACACACACACACACACACACACACACACACACACCTCTGGGACAAACGTCATCACAGAATTTCAGTGATAAATGTCACCAAAAATCTACCAGTGAACTTGGCCTTAAAGCGCGCACACACACACACACACACACACACACACACACACACACACACACACACACACACACACACACACACACACATGTGGCCTGTATTCTGTCTTGCTTATCATCTTTTCAGAAGTTTAGCATAGTTTTTCTGAAGATTTGTTAAAAACTTCTAGCATCTTATACTTTTCAACACATCTGTGGTAGAACACACACACACACACACACACACACACACACACACACACACACACACACACACACACACACACACACACACACCTACACACACACACACACAGACACAGTCAAGTGACACCCAAATGCTCTGTCTGGCCAAACCCTCCATAGATGTGATGTGCTGGTGATTCAGGACATTCAGGTGGTCATGTGACTTCATTTTATCTCCACATGACGTTGCTGAGTCTCGACCTGAGCGACTGAAGCGACCCCAGATCATAACACTGTCTCCAGAGGCTTGTACAGTGGACACTATGCATGATGGGAGCATCGCTTCATGCGCTTCCCTTCTCACCCTGACACGCCCATCACTCTGGAACAGACTCAGTCTGGACTCATCAGGTCACATGACCTTTCTTCATCGCTCCAAAGTCCAGACTTTATGATCACTAACAAACTGAAGTGTTTTTTCTGATGAATCTCACTAACGGGTGGTTTTATTATAGACACACGGCTGTTTAGTCGCAATCCTGTGAGTTCTCATCGCTTATTTTTACATTCATAGTATATTTTGTAGATATTTATGTAAAAATGTACAAGATGCAAGTATATATTTGTATGTGTCTGTGTGTGCAGTCGTTTCCCTATTAGTCCTCCATATTTAAAGTGGTTGTTTATTTTTCTAAATTGTGTTTAACCCTAAAATTCAATGCATTGGTGTGGTTTCACATTTCATATCATATATTAAAGATCGGAATGGAAGGTCACTGCAGCGAGAGAGAGAGAGAGAGAGAGAGAGAGAGAGAGAGAGAGAACGCTGTGAGCATCGGTGTTTTCATCATCGCTCTCTTCTGTTGCACATCAGTTCTTCCTCTTATTACTACACCGCAGCTTCACCTCCTGTTTTTAATCAGAGCAGCAGATATTAGACTGCGCTGTCGCCTGCGACTCGGATAGCGCGGGGATTTACGCAGGGATTTACATCTTCCACTTCTTCCAGTTCAAATATCTGTGTATTCGCACATCAAATTATCATCCGAGTCGAGTCGAGCAAAAACCCAGAGAGAGAGAGAGAGAGAGAGAGAGAGAGAGCAGGAAGTGTAGCATGGACTCTGTATCAAAATAACACATAAATTTATTACAAATGATATAAAATATTTTTTTAAAAATCCATCTAATTTCAATCCACAAATCTCAAATAAAAGGGATATTAACACAGTCATTCAAGTAGATTATCATTTCTATAGTAACGTCTCGTTAACAATAACAATAATCACTGATACCCTGAAGTCTCCAGTGCGAGCGCTGTGTAACAGTCAGTCTGGAACTGTAAACTTCAGGACAGGTGTTTGTGTTCTCGCAGTCACATCTCTTATTAAGAGAGAGAAGGAACGAGAGCTTGTAGCTGCTTTAACATCAGCGAAAACAAGAAATAGCGTCTTTTATTAACATCGTATGTCTCTACAAATTGTAAAATTCTATGGTGTTTTGTTTTTGAACACTGAGGTGGGAATCATTAATCCACTTCGTCACAGAACACAGTCTTATTTATTTATTTATTTATTTATTGCCTCATGGCTCAGTGTTTGTTTGTTTGTTTATATTCTTTTGAGTGTGTGTTTTTCATTTGTGTTTCAACATCTCTTTAGCTCTGTAATGATACTGGTACAAGATATTTATAATAATAATATTTAATGTTTCTGTTATCTTCATCAATCCCCCGCTGCTTTTTAATTGACTTTTTCTGAAATTTCTTTCATTTTAAATTTGTCTTCTGACTTATTTAAATTTTTAATGTTTCATATTTTTTTTTTTCAATTTTTTTTATTTCTAAATTTTCTTCTGAATTTTTCAAAAATTTTCTTTCATTCATTTTTTATTCAGAATTTTCTTTAATTTCTAATTTGTCTTCTGAATGTCTTCCATTACAAGTTTTAATTTATAATTTTTCTTATAATTTTTTTTCAATTTGTAATGTTTCTTCAAAATGTTTTCTTGAATTTCTTGAATTTATTTTTCTTTTCTTTTTTTAAGTCTGGTTCATATCAAAACCTAATCCTAATACGCTCTATTAGCCCTGGGTTTCTGGTTTAGCACGGAGGTGAACAGTGTCTCAAATAAACTTGGTATTGTGGAAAAACTGCAGTTAAACTCCTGAATTGCCGATCGTCAGCCTCAGGTAGGAGGTGCGGCCTAAAATTAGACAGTGTAAATTGTGCATTGGGTGAGATTGGGTTGAGAATAAAGATGATGAATTGGGGTAAGGAGGACACTCAGAACGTTTAATGATCAGATTGTAGCAGCCAAACAGCAGAATTGTGTTTGTTTTGTGTCCTCGGCTCTGAACTCTTAGAAGACCGTGTGGGAAATCGGCGCAGTGCGCACTTCAGACGATCTGGAGATTACCGCGTAACACCACTCAACTTCCAACAACAAACACAGACGATGTTTATGGAAAACTGTCCTTTAATCGGCTTCGCTTCACTTCACAGAGGCCTAGCGTGACTCGCTCTAATGATCGGCCTCAGCGCTCGTTTTTGTTGTTCATAATTATT
>JAAGKR010003681.1:31383-48883 GCA_011419295.1 Clarias macrocephalus
CCAGATCCAGGAGGCTTATAGGGAGATAAAGACGGAGACTCGGCAGATCGTCAGAGAGAAACAGAGCGACGATGAGGAGTGTAATGGAGTTCCAGGTCGTCCTGCCAAAATTATGTGGAGGCATGCATGGATTTTTTCCAGATTAGCGATACCGAGCTTGTATTAGCCAAGTTCCTTAGCAACAGGATCACACCTCACCTCGGTGTGTGTAATAACTCAGGCGAGACTTCTCCTTCCTCTCCAACATCACCGCCGTCCTTCCCACTATTTCTCATCTCATTTTCAGTGATACACATTTTAGAGATCTATTTGTCGAATATGAAGAATTAGTGTGGTGTGTGTGTGTGTGTGTGTGTGTGTGTGTGTGTGTGTGTGTGCGTGTGTGTGTGTGTGTGTGTGTGTGTGCGTGTGTGTGCAGAGTAGACATCTAACGCATATTTTATTTAGTTTGGTCTCTTTATCATGATTTTTTATAAATAATAATAGTAATGAAAAAACACACCCAAAATGTCATCATTCTTCAGTGTGAGTGTAACGAGCTCACACACACTCGAATCTCATCTCAAACGCAGAGACGTCAGAATGTCTTTTTGATTGAACTAGTTGGTTTGCTAATTATTTGATCTGCCTTTGCTAGCTAGTCACATCCACGTTTAGTCTCATCCTGTCCACTTTTTGCTAATCTCCCACAATCCACTGCTAACACAATACCGACCTAAACACCTTAACAAACTCTCTCTCTCTCTCTCTCGCTCTCTCTCTCTCTCTCTCTCTCTCTCTCTCGCTCTCTCTCTCTCTCTCTTGCCCTAACCACAGACTGCTGAGTTTATGAGCAGCTGCTAGCACAGTTTAGCTTAGCGCTCGTAAACGTTAGCCTGTCATTAGCCTTTCTGCTCGCATCCTCCTTCAGAGTCATTAGTCTCATTTTTTACGGTTAAATACGATTCCTACACGAGCAAAACAGAAAAACCAATGACGATAATTACGAGCTTGGGAAAGACAGTAATTTGGTATTTTGGCTTAGTTTCTACCGAGTTATTAACATTCTTGCCTTTAGCATTGCGCATGGATAAATATGAATTACAGGGATTTGGTAATTTATCCCATTTAGCAGTTATAGCTAATCTGATTAATGAGCATTTAGTGAAATATTAGCAGGACATTTAACACAAAAAATATTATGCTGGTTGACTAAATGTCACATATTAGTATTTTACCATCTACTGAAAATTAAGACAATTGTTTATTTTATATTTAATCCCCCAAAATCTGTAAAAAAAAATAATAATAAAATAAAATTTAATAATCTGATGAATATTGCAAATAAATATTTAATTTAATTAAAAAATAATGTTTATGTTACTTTTCTTAACTTTTTCTTATTTTGATTGAAATGTATTTTAAAATCATGTCATTTTGCATCAAATACAAAATTGTCAGTTGTTTATTTCTTTAAGAACACCATGTATCACTTGTCGATTGTAAATGTAGATTTTCGTTTTAATGATCATCATTTATCCTGAACATTTTTCCTTAAAAGGAAGCTCCATCAAAATATTAGTATTTTATTTGTTTAACACTCTCTGTAAAAAAAAATAAAAAAATATTTCCCAGCAAATTTTCCTCAAAAATCAACACTTTCATTTTAAAAAATTACTTAATTTGTACAGTTTTTGTTTTAGTTTTATTTGTACAGCTTTTCAAAACTAGTCAGAAAACGAATTTAACAAACAAACAAACAAACAAATAAATAAATAAATAAATAAATAAGTGTTTCCCTTTTTTATTGCTCAAAATGACTTTGAGTTTCACGATTAAATTTTATTTGTACAGAGTTTCTAATTAATCTAAATTAATCTAAAATAACTGATAAAAATTTTCAAAGAAATAACTATAAGTGAATAACTTCTACCTACAAATAAAGCAGAAGAATAACTTTGTTAATGAAACCCATCCATCCATCTATGGGCAACACCAACCGTCTACAGCGCATGTCTTTGGCCTGCTGGAGGAAACCAGAGAACTCCGACAAGCCAGGGGAGAACATGCAAACTCCACACACTCACACACAGATCTGAGGAGAGATTGAAACCCTCTGCCCGGGAGATCAACAATATGCCACCCTGATGCCCAAAACCCATCCTTATATGCATATTTATATAAAAGTAATCGTATTCGCATATATTGTACATATGCAAGGCGTTATGGGCCTTGAATGAGACATTATAAGTCTAAATGTCAGCCTAATTAATGAGTCAGAAATCAGCAGATTGTCATTAACATACAACAGTTAACATGTATTATGTTAAAAATATACAGCACTGTGTAAAAGTCTTGACTCCCCTTATTACTTCATATCAGATTAAATTCAAGAAATAGGAACACATGTTTTACTGCGACAGGCTGCAAAGTCCCTAAAGATACAATTTAAAAACTGGTTGTTTGTGTAACAGCCTCAGCAGCGCCTTGTTTCCCCTCTCGTCTGTTCCAACCCCTCAGCATTCAGCATCAGCAGTGAACTAATCACCTCCTGATCATCTCTCATCATCTGCACCTGTTTCTCACTGGCCCAGGACTGAAGTTAGATGTTTTTATGTTTAAATGATTCACAGGTCACTGTGTGGCTCATCAAACACAAAACATTCCTCTGGAACTGACCAGGTACAGGGACTGGAGTGAAAATGAGAGACAAAAAAAGTCTGCCTGGACGCCTGGAGGCCTATTCCTCAAGACTGCATTAAACAATACAAGAATGTCTGGGTCTTTGGGAACAAAATATGAAGAAATGAAGGGGGTCAAGATTTTTTCAAAGTACTGTGTTAGTGTTTTAATCACATCACAATCCTCAAACTTGTTGAAATCAATCCCTGTGTTTTTTTATTTATTTATTAATTTTTAAATAAGTGATTCCTGACATTATTCTGCTGATAAATAAAACAGCACGGCAGTCTTTAATGAACACAGATATGGATAATGGAAAAGTTAGTTTGCAGCTCAAGACTGAAGCTATTTCAGCTTATTTTTCTCTGTATGTTGTTCTTTTTTCCCTTTGACTCTGAACAGAATTGCTCTTCGGGGATTAATAAGCATTTGTGTGGAGCTGTTTTGAGTTAATGCAGATTTCAGCCGTTTGATTTGTGAGTAATGAGGATAAGCAGAAGGAAACCTATTAGCTTGTGATAAGTGATGAAATAAAAACAGCAATCCATATGCACGTGTGTTTATCCTGTTCATGTGTAAAAACGCTGCAGGGTCCCAAAGCGCCCATACACAGATTCCCAGAGCACCGATCTGTACAGGTTTTTTCTTCTGTGTCCTGCTAATAAAAAATACAGGATTTATCTAAAATAATGCCTTGACATGAGCTCTTTAGTGAATAGAGGTGTATTTTTATTCAGCACCAATGGGATGTGATGGAACTGTGGGTCAAAGCAGTGATATACTGTACTGTATGCAACATGATACAAAATTCATGAGCGGTTTACCCTGCCAAAGTCACTTCCATTACAAAATGTGTATTTGCTAAAGACAAAATCTTTGTCCGTATATGGAAATGTTACCAATAATACAGTTTGCATTGTCTAAATGTGAAAACTGTTTCACAATCATTACATGGATGGCATCTCTGATTCAGTCTTTTCTACAAAGCTCCTTCAGCACCTGTCATCTGATTCACCAATAAGCAAGAAACAAAAATTATTCTGTATTGGTCCAAATTCAAAAACTATTTTCATACTTTAAAGTATCTCCTATCTACATCTTAACTGTGGATTTTTCATTCATCTATATTTCACTGCCAACTGATTTGTTTGCTTGTTAGCAGTTACTTTCAAATCTTGTCAGTTGATTTAATCTAATATCTCTGGAAGTTTTTTATATATTTTTTTAATTATTATTATTTGTTCTTACATTTATTTTAATGGATTTTGCCAGATTTTCTCTATAATTTAGTCATAGTCAATTCCCACCCATCAGGCACTCGCACAACAAGGCAACACCCACCAGCGAGGGAGAGTGACTATCACTATAAAACTATAACATTCTTCCTTCAAGATACATGATGCCAGTCGACCTTTCCGACCTTTTTGAACTGCTGCTCACAGATCGTTAGTAACATTCTCGGAGGAAACTGCTGTCCGCCCCTTCCACCTGCATCCCACATGTCCATGACTGGCTAGTGTTGCTATGACTGAGTGTGAGAGTCTGTGTATTTTATAGTCATATAGAAAGTGTATTTTCTGCAATGTATTCATTTGTTGATTTTTTTTTATTATGGGATAAATTATGTGAAATTTTTTTTTTTTTTTTTTTTTTTTTTGCAAAATTACGATTTTGGAGGATAAACATTGGTTCTGAAGAATGAACACCTACAGCAAGGAAAGAACAGAAAATGTATTTGATGGAACCATGACTAATATTTAAAGCATGACTATATCAATATCAAGTTTTCAAATATTAGTCATGTTTCCATATATACCAAAACATTTATACACAGTTGTTATCTACACCCTTTTTAAAACTTGAATTGAATTATGGCAGCAGTGTGTAGTATTATGTTTCCTCTAAATATGTCAGTAGTCGCACCAATGTTGATGAGAAGAGAAGCGTATATATTTCATGGTGAAGTGTGAACAAATGTTTTGGGCGCCTCTATATGAATTCAAAACCTGATACGATTCTAGTAATTTTTATTTAAGGCTTATAAGTGAATTGGTTTGGACATGCTAAGAGGAAACCTCAAAGAGAAGACAGAATTCCATCCAAAATTATATTTAATACTTATAATTAATACTTATATTTACATATATATTTGTTTTCATAAATATTTCATAAAGGAATTGTTTCTCTTAAAGGCTTCACATTTGATGCATTATGTTCATGTTCAGGGTTTTCGCAAAGTCTTGAGATGGAATCCAGCCCTCGTGTTTAGCTAAAATAAAGAGAGCTTTTGTCTTTTTGTGTCTCTTTTTACAGATTCAATATAAATAAAAAATCTCTTTAATATATCCAAGCAAGCTGTAAGTGATGTTAGCAGCGTTCAGGCTGCGGACCCCCTTATGTCACGCGTTATTAAGATTAACCAGAACCTAAATAACAACCACAATCCTGCTCTCATTCCTCACTGGAGAAATGATCAGCCCAGCGGAGCAGAGCATGAATCATCCATATTAATTAATGTTTAAAACACATTCCATATGCTGTAGTTTAGCTGAAGCTCCTCACCACTCTATAACATTCTGATCGGAGCCGTAAAACGGAAAGAAATACATAACAGAGGATAAAATATAGATTTTATCATGGTGCATTCTGTTTGTCTGGGAGCTGTAGAGATGATACTGGGGAATATATCCCTTCAGCTGGTAGACCAGACATCAGAAAATACGACACCTAGTATGTGGAGAGGTTTTAATTTAATAGCAAAGGTGCAATTAAATCTGCAAAACATTAAAACATTAAATATCATGCTAAGCACTTAGCTAATACAAGCCTCAAAACCTCACATTCTGAGAAGATTTAGTATTTTTTCTTTCTTTATTTATTTTTTATTAAATCACAAACAAATATGTACAGATAAGATTTAGTAATACAGTATTTAATTAAGTATTTATTACACTATTCATATTCCTCACAGCTAGATTTGTTTGCTAGCTAAGATGCATTAATCTTCACACATCTTCACAATTGTTCCTTCTCTAACCTCAGGTAGCTAACATACTCATCCGATTCTTGCCTCGTTATAATTAATCATCATCATCATCATCATCATCATCATCACTGCTAACATATTCATGGACCTATCAAGTCATTTTCATCAATAAGGACTTGTTTTTTACAATCTTGACTGCTAATGCTAACTTGTTAGCCCACATAAGCTAACCTGACAGGATTTCTCAGAGAATATTTAAATTTGTATTCATAATCAGTACTAGCAATAATTAGCCAGGTAAAAGCTAACTAGGTGTTATGAGTACATCATATATTTCAAAGGATGTGATCTAAAATCATTAATTTTCATGTTAGCTAGCAACAATAAGCAAACTTGGAAAAACACCTGAGAGGATTTTTGACCACTAACTGTTAGTGCTGACCAGTAATCTAAATCAGCTAAACTGACAGGATTTCTGAGCAGATTATTTAATTATATTCATAAATCATCATTACTGCTAGCACTAGGTTGCTAGCTAAGAAGCACTAGAATCTGTGAGAATTACAAACAGAATTTGCAAGAAATTATATGTCTTATCTTTATTCCTTGCTGAAAGGATAGATAACTCAAGCAAAGCTGACAGTATTTCTGAACGAAAAGTTTAGTCATCACTTCCAACACTCGTTAGCAAGCTAATATGCACTAACCAGTAAGAAACTTTAAGTCAAAAGGACTTAATTGCTTATAATCTTGACTGCTAACGCTAAGCTAACCTGACAGGATTTCTCAAAGAATTGTTGTATCAATAATGAGTGCTAACAACTGTTAGCTATTTTTATTTTAACCTGTCAGAAAGTTATGTGATCTAAAATAAGCTAGCTATGACTGGTTTTCTGAAAGGATTTTAGAGCTTTATTTTTTCTTTTAATCCAGATTTTATTATCAGTGACATTTCAGTTGTATTTTTGATATAATTGTATAATTGTGTTCCTGAAGAGACTCGCAGTACAATCCTGCTAAAACAGACACTTTTCCTTCATTTAGGTTTTGGCTCATAATCTGGCGATCAAGGTTACATGTGAGAAAACTCCAGAGGTCTTGTGTTGATTACAAGTTTTACTTTTCGCTATGTGTTATGTCGCTCGCACCGCCGAGGAGACAGAAACCACACGTTAAACACAACCACAACTCTGATCACATTTCCACTCCAGCCTTGTTGTTTTTTTCTCTTTTCCAATCTGACAGCACATTTTCCACGATGATTGAAGTAACACGAACACGCGCATTTGGTGAGAATTTTCCCGACATGCTAAAAAAACCTGCAGTAAGAGGATTAAAGTGTGTTTCTGTTTCCGTCGGGAGATGTGACATCTGCATCGGGCGTAATCCAATCCAGTCACTGCTGAAAGATGCCCTAATGGACTGTTATTATCTCATTCAGCTCGTTATCCGTGTAGCATGTATTTAAACTGCCAGGCAAAATAGACAAAATGGTTTTGAGACGGAGGGAAAAAAATGTATGTGGAAGAAATATAGCATTCACACATGGGTGTGTCTTTATCCATATATGGATGTAGTTAAATCTAACTACTGATACTCATAGAGGAGGTTTTTCAAGAAAGAATGGCTGGTAATTTTAGAAGTATAGATATATATATATATATTTTTTTTCAAAGTCATCAGTTTACTAATTTACATTAGCCTGGTTACTAGCAGTGGCTGTGATTGATGGATAAAGGTTCATAAATAAGACCAAACATTCCCTGGCCTATTAACAGTTTAGCTTAGCTTTGCTATCTAGTAAGAATTATCAATAAAACTTTGACCACTTTAAATACAGCGATCCTATTTTCTGTCAGATTAGCTCATGTTACCTGACAAGATTTCTGTGACCCATATATAAATGTTTATGTTTATCACCTTAAAAATAGTCTGGTAGCTCAGATGAGCAAATATCATACAATTTCTGACATGCATTCTATGTATCAGTGTAAATAATATGTAATGCTAATGCTAATGAGCTAGCTAGGTGCTCATAAAAATATTTATTATCTACAGCTAACACTATTAAGAAAATATATACTGTTCACTGTTGATGCTAACCAGTTAGCAATGCTAAATTATGTTTTTTTTTAACTATCACTGTTTACAGTCTTCACTGCAAATGCTAAACAGATATTACGCTAACATGACAGGATTTTCTAAAAATTAGGAATCAATCAATCAATTCATTCATTCATTTAAAATAACATAACTCATATAAGTAATATAGCATAAAACATAAAATAAAATTGACAACCTTACGTCACAGTTATTAATGTTTTTACCGCTAATGCTATCTCAGTAATATGCACTAACCTGGCAGGATTTTTAAATCATATTCATAAATATGTATTAGCTACAGCTCATATGGCTTTCTGATTGGATACACATCATCAATCCTGTCAGTCTGAAGACTGCTAATGCTAAGCAGCCTGACAACTTGCACTAAGTTTCTTTTGGAGATTTTTTACATGTTCATATTCTTGCAGTAGATGAGCTAATGAGAGAATTATGAAAAAAAAATCCTGCAATAACTCTACATTTTCTGAAATAATGCTAGATAGTTGGCCTGGGCTAACCGGACAATATTCCTGACAGAAACCTCTTTATATAGTTTTAATTGTTTGCTAGCCTGTTTGCTAGCATAAGTTTAAGTTGTATTTACCAATGGTTCTAAGGATCCTTGCTAATGCTAACTATCTACAGTAGCAAACATGAGCTAATCTGAGAGGATTTGTGAGGATTGTAAATCAAATTCATGAACATTTATAAGTCACTTTTGACTGTTAACTATGACTAAACGTCTAAAATGTACTAATCTAAGATTACCACTAAAATCACATTTGTAAAAAAAAAAAGTTGAGTTTTAGGATTATAGTTATATTTTTATGTTGTACTATGACATTCTAATTAAACAATACAACATTGTTTATAAAAGCTATTTATAAAAATGTTGGATTTTTTTTTTTTTTGTGTAAAATGTGTAAATTGGTTAAACTGATCAACTGAAAGGTCCGTACTGAAATATTTGTTGAAATACAGTTTCTTAAATCTTATTTAGATTTAAAACAATTTTCTGTTTTCCTGAATAACCCAACCATTTTCTTTTCTTTCCATTCATACATCCAAACCTTATTTTGTCCAAAATGCCTGTTTCGCTCATTAGCACTGAGAAGATTTCCCCCAGTTGTAACCACCCTGCTCCTTTATGGACTACACCTTGCATTTTATGTGTATGTATTTATATTTTTTATTACTAATATTATTATTGTTGTTGTTGAAGAGAAAACCATCCAATTCTATCTTCAGCACTAAGGGTTGACTTATTTATCAGCTTTCAGGCATCTGGAGTGAAACTAGTGGCCTACATTTATGATCTGAGACGTAAACCTCTCTGTGTGAAAGTTTCTGTTGTACCGTGATGTGATGAATCCACTGGGAGCCATTGGGACCAAGTGCCAGGACAGACTGGGAAAACGAGGGGAAAAGGAGGACAGTGATATAACGTCCTTCCAGGTCGAAGTGACATGTTTAATTTTTATTTTCAACCAAAATGGAGCAAGGTTAATAATAAAACTATGGAAAAGACCAGCTTCCAGCTTGATTTATATTTTATTTTTGTCTTCACCTGCTATGAAGAACATGGGAAGGGACTCGGCAGCTCCTTCAGGATTGTTTGTATCGATCATGACGGAGATGAAGAGAAAACAGATTGGATGTTATTTCAGAAATAAACATACAAGTCGCGCGGCTGTAAAAATCTAAAGAGACGACGTGGAGCATTGATAAGCAGCGACACTACAGGAGGGGCAAAGATTTTTCGTTCAGAGGCCTTCAGGGAGCCATCGAAGGAGCAGCTGCTGTATGAGCAGAATAAAGGAGAGAGAGAGAGAGAGAGAGAGAGAGAGAGACTGAGGGGAAAAGAGAGAAAGAGAATTTGTCTAAGCCCAGGTTTTTTCTCTCCTCTGTCCTCATGGGAAATGGAGTGAAGGAGAAAACGGACAAAAATCAAAGCAGCTGAATAAATTTACTCGACTTTGTTCACCATATTTAAAAAAAAAACAAACTGGCAAATATCTGCATTAACTTTTATTGCCTTTTACTGTTTGTGTCTTGAGAAATCAAAAAAAAAATCATGCATTTTTAGATAAAATATGGTTATTTTAAATTGCAAAAATGCTAAATTTGAATCTTTACAGAAAAAAATATGTAAGCCTTTTAAATTAAAAGTAAAATTTTTAATAGAGGAATAAAAAGAAATGACTTTAAAAGAAAGTTCAGGTGTTTAAACTAAAAATAATTTAAAACTCGTCAACTGTACACAGTTTTCTTTAAGTTAAATTATGTGAAATGTGAAAATATTTCAAATGAAAAACAGAAATTGAAAGCAGAACTACTTAAAATAGCCAGAAAAAGACCTAAAAAAAAAAAAAGGTATAAAAAGTGAATCAACTGCCACATTTGCTTACATTTTCCCATTTGTTGAAATGAAGCAACTTTTTTGACAGAAAATCAAATTGTGGATTTTTGTAGTGAAATCTTTGGCAGCTGTGTGACAACGTGAGCCCGGCGTTAATCGATCACGCTCGAGAGACTCAAGAGAAAAACGGTGTCTGGCGTCTGTCTCTGCTCTTATTGACCTTTCAGTTTTACTTTATGTTGTCACATCAAAGCTAATGAGCGCCCGCTATTTTAATTAGCCGCGAGATCCATGCAGCAAATAAGAAAACCGTTTAATCAATACTTGATGTCAGGAGGAAATCGGGCTGGATCGCAGGCGGATCATTCCCGTCAGGATGCCTCATTACTCCACATTAGCCTTCAGAAAATTTGTGTATTCCACATTGTGTGTGTACGCTTCCTCCTTGGAGGTATCTCTGTAGAGAATCAGGCAGGATATTGACAGGGTGAAGGCCAGAGGCGGACTCTGTGCATGGGGCTTCGTTCCCAGACCCCACCTGAGTAAAGGACCTCAACATCAATAACAACCGCTTTATATCTTAAACTTAAAAAAGTTACTTTTTTTTAACTCAAGAAATGAATAGTTTTTATTTCCTGTATCCGTTCTTTAACTCAGTTCAGTGAATGAATGAATGAATGAATGAATGAATGAATAATTTTTCATGAATACATTATGACATGGAGAAACAGCCTGATATGGAATAAGTTAATTATCTGGACACTTGTCGATGTTCCCAAACACGTTTTTCAGAGGTTTAATAAATAATATTTTGCTCTGCATTGTTCTGGTTGAACTCCATGAACAATAACCAGTGTTATTGTTTGTAAGGATCCGAGTGTTTCAGCTGATATTAGTCTGATGTAGAGGTGTGTACCTGAAGGGGCTTCGGCAGGCATGAGAAGACGAGTTAAACGTTTTCCCAAAGCTTTGTTGGAGGCAGAGGGACAAAAAAAACAGAAGCTTAGTCTAGACATGCGAGTGTACGGAGGGAAGAAATGAAATGAGTGGGTTACTGAGGCAGGAAAGACGTGATGTGTGTGTGTGTGTGTGTGTGTGTGTGTGTGTGTGTGTGTGTGTGTGTGTGTGTGTGTGTGTGTGTTGACCGTAATTACACGCATTCCACAGTGGGGCAGGATGGCAGGGTGTGGCGCTTCCTGTGTAAATATGGAACAGGTAAGAAGAAACACAGACACACACACACACACACACACACACACACACACACACACACACACACACACACACACATCATAGTGTGTGTGTGAGCTTAGCTGAAGCCACCTGTGAGAAGTTTACATGAAGTTCTTCTCACAGACTGATACAATTATTTTTGTCTTTTACTATTTTTTGATGATGATGATGATGATGAAGATTATAGCAATTAAGTTACAAAAAGTTACATATAGAGTTATATTTATCACTCTATTTTTCACATACTGTAATTACTAAAACTTTTTTCTTTGTTGGAATTGAACAGTCAACAAATTCAGAAAAAAGTGCATATTTCAATTAAAAAAAAAATATGTAAAAACACACAATCCTTATTTTTGGTGTGGTGCACAACAATGAAGATGGTGCGATGTCGGTGTGTAATGAGACAGAAAGTCACCTCTGGCAATTTAAATGTCACATTAATAAGAATTCCCAAGACGGTGTAATGAACGAGACGACGTGTATCGCGTCAATCAATAGGCCAGTTAAGCACACGTCAAACAGACGTCAATAAACATATGCGTGAATTGATTCTGTCCAGTTATTATCATATAAAGCAGTTGGGTAAGTATGCAGATAATTCTGATGGGATATAAAGTACCCATGATGCACTTGGGGGGGGGGGGGTCCTGCTTGTATGCAAAATGGTTGAACACTTCTCCAAACAAAATGTGTGTGTGTACGTGCGTGCGTGTGTGTGTGTGTCTGCGTGTCTGTGCTACCGAACGAAATAAACAGAAATGTTCTCGAATCAGGGGCAAGAGTGCTCATTACTTCATCATCTTCACCTTCACAATAAATATTACTCAAAGTTAGCGTTTATTCCAGCACATCAACATTGGATTAAAAATTGGAAATCAACTTTTAATCATCACGTGATATTTCACACTGCGTAGCTTCATGCATGATCAGTTTAAAGTGAAACAGGTGTGAAGTCACCGAGTGTAGAAGAACTAAATCACTGAGCGCGAAGGATTCTATTATTGAACCTAGACAACTGTACAGTAAATTGTTTTATTGCCAAATTAAACTAGATTATGTTGCTGTCCAAAGTGGACTTTACTAGGCGAGGCTGCTTTATTCATAAAATACTTTTCTTTTTACAGTAACATTGCATTTGCAGTAGACGTCTGTATACTACAATACTTTACACTAGACTACTTTAGACTAAGATGTTTACACTAAAACATTTTATTTCCACTAGGATTCTTTAAACAAAAATATTTTACACTAGACTACTTTATTACTACTTTTAAGACTTGTATGCTAGTATAGCTTTCATTAGAACACTTTACACTGGTCAGCTTTATCCACTCTGCAATCCACTAAACAACGTTCCACTAGAACACGTTTTACACTAGACTACTTTACACTATAACACTAAACTACTGTACTACTTAAATCTCGACGACTTTACATTAAAATACTTCATACTAGAGTACCTCACATACAGCTTTACACTATTCCACAGTACTCACAGGAATAATGTGTGCTCAGTTGTGCTGCTTTTACTGTATGCTGTTACCAGTAAAAAAAAAAAAATAATAATAATAATAATAATAAAAACGTCACGGACTGAAGTGATGACGGATCACTCATGTGAATAGCATGAATAGATGAACATGGACACAGGCACCTCAGTGTGTCCTTCTCCATATAATACATTGTCTAGTAGGCTGAAGCTTTTATTTTTAATTATTATTAATTCAATAACTTCACGATGTTAACAAAAGACACAAAAAGTCACAAAGCACTGATGTGAAGCAACAATCTGTGCAATGTTCTCAACTCAAAGCCAGTGGTTGAACAACAACAATAACAAAAATCTTTTATATTTACTGCATATGTGAGTACTGGATGCTAATACTAGAGGATGGCTATTGGCTAAGGCAACGGAGCTGTAAACTAATAATTAATGTTTTTTTTTTCTTTTATATAACAATTAATATATATATTGCCATAGAACTAAATTCATATCTGGATGAAAGGAATACCGTTTTATTTATTTATTGTTTAAAGAATTAGCTAGTTTTGCTGATACTTTACTAATATTTCACTCCTGGACAAAAAAGAAGCTAAAGCAGGATTTCTTGGTTTAAAGTCTTTAAAGAGCTTTTTTTTTTTCACTCCTGATTTATTGTGTTGTTTTTTGGCTTCGTACTGTACTGTATAGAAGTCCATTATTTCAAGCACACACATTTTCTGACATGCTAAACCCCAGTATTAGCATAGAGTTTCCACTGTACTCGTGCACACACACACACACACACACACACACACACACACACACACACACACACACACACACACACCCAAGCACACAGAGATATCAGTGTGTAGTGGCAGTAAGTTGACTGTAAGTCCTGTCACACTCAGCTGCTCTCCTCCATCCTCCTGTTTTAAGCGATCGTATGTGTATCATAACAGATTAGGAGCTGGATTAGCCCTAAGCTAACCTTTATCCTCCCTCGTCCCTACCTGAAACTTACAAGCCGATCGGACCGGCCTGATCCCAAACGACACTCGGCCCCTCATTACCCGGATTAAGGGGAACTCTTTTGAGTAATTATTTTCACATCGGATAAACATTAAGCTTTGCACGGATTTAGCCGAGCTCTCGCTCCAACACCACGGAGAAAGAAGTAGATCCGAGTGGGCTTATCACGGCGTAACGGGGCGCTAGCGGCCTAATCGGAAGTCACCGACAAACAGCGAGAGAAAGACAAGGAAAACATGGATGATTAAGGGGATAAGAGAGAATCCAAACAAATTAAGGCATGAGGCTGAATTTATTTACTCTTTGGATCAGCTGCGGAGGAAATTAGACCTCGTAGTTTTGTTCTATTTTTTCCTTGACACCCACAGCTAGCCGTTTAAAATACATTGCTACAGAATACTTAAAAAAAAAAAAAAAAAAAAGCCGGTGAACTTTCCTGAGAGATCTGCGAAAAAAGGGCAAATGTCGCTGGCTTTGAAAAGCCCAGCTCTGATTTCATATATTATTTCAATCATACACAATTACAGAGTGAGATCACATCAATCAGAGGCCAGATAACCTTTTAAGGAGAGAATTCCCACAGTGGTGTGACCTTTGACCTCAACATTGCCAGCAATCTTCACTTGCCCTGTCACACACACTCACACACACACACACACACACACACACACACACACACTCACACATCTTCTCTTACACTCCTTATCGTGGCACATAAATCACAGTAGTGCCTTTTACAGTATGTATATGCAAATGAGAATCCTATATGCCCCGCCCCTTTTCACCGGTTATGCCGCTGTCGCATGTCCAACATCCATGTCTGGCATTTGCATATAGGAATGTGATTGAGTCTCACAGTTTATGACGCAATAATAATAATAAGTTGCATAGAAATGAAAGTATAATAATGAAATAATGGTTGCTAGACAACTGAGAATCAAACGAGATCAGCCTAAACTAGCTCATGAAAAAGGGTGAAGAATCAAGAATGAACTTGATGAGGCCGTCTCACAAACATCGTCATTTTTTTATTCATTTATTTTTTTTCTCCAAAGATGTAATTTTATGCCACTTAATCAATGAAGTTTATTCCACTCAAAAGACATTTTCACTGACTGACTGAGCATCTTTTATATTATTGGTCTCACTGGTCTCAAATTTATTATTTAAAGAATAATTCTTTTAAGAACAATCCTGAAATGTAATTAGAGATGAGTGCAAAATTTGACATCCCTACATATGTTCAAATAATAAACATTAATAAATATAATAATTTATTTTAGAAAATAAAATGTAAAATCAATATAAATAATGAATATTAATTAAACTAGTTAAATGTTAAATTCAAATAATACAATAATACAAATATTTTTTTATAATAATAAAATATAAATTATAATAATACATTTGATTTTATTGTATTCATGTACAGTGCCAGTAAAGGCTATCTATCCATCTATCTATCAATATTTTTTGTTATATTTAGAAATGTTTATCCATCGAAATCTAAAGACGATTCTGGATTTTTGTGGTTTTTTTTCCTCATCATTGTGTCTTTCTATTGTCTTTCAGTCTCTCTGAATTTGCTCCTGTTCAGACTTGACTCGTTTTCTTGATTCCAATAGACTTCGAGTCTTTAAGTCAGACTTGCGATACCTTAAGCCAGTTTCACTCTGTGTGATTTCAGTGGTATTTCGAGATTATTACTCACTACACTGTACGAGATCCCAGTAAGATCCCGGTCTAATACTGTAATAGACTGTGTGATAAGCTGTGTTCTCCATGTCAGATTATACCATGAAGATCCTCTAACAACAGACCTGCGATTAAATAAAATGGCTTTCCTGTGTACTGCTCACATCATCAAGATCAGCAAGATCTGGAAATCAGTAAGTGAACGTAAGGTAATAAAATGATTGACTTTTCCAGCTGCATGATTATATTTCTCCACAGCTGTATTTGTAGCTGTATCATGAGTTTCTTGTTCTTTAAATGATGGATTTTGGACAAGTGCCATAGTACTGGTACTTAATACAGAAAAAAAAAATTCAGAGACTTTGCATAGTAAGATAAAATGATATCTCGTGATGTGATCACCACAATCTGCGTGCTAGAGCTGGGCGTCAGATTATTAGTATTATTTTAATTATTCATAAGTAGCTTAGTTTTTAGTGAACACCATCAAATCAGAAACCTTTCCAAGCCAACATAAGATGACTGAGAGGGATAAATGTGTAGGTCACTACTGTAGCATATCAGTAAAGTTGGCTTGCTAAATGAGGATCCATCAGGCTTAGCTTGTTAGTTACTAAGCTCAAACTTTATTTAAAAAAAAAAATATATATATATATATATATATATATATAATTTGCACTTTGCTGTGTAGATGGTGGTTACTTCAAACAAACCAGTGCCGGAAACCAAAAAGGTGGGAAAGAAGGTGCAGTCATACATCATCACTGAACTTTTAATTGTCTCCTGACACCATATCATGTATTGAATCATATAGAGGAAGACAAACAATATTGTCCCATCACTAATAATAAGTGGATATTTGCACTAAATGTCAATTCAAACTCTTAGTAAAAGTCCCAACACATTTCTCAGGTCAGATGATAATGTCACTATTAGAGCTCTGACTAGGTATCAGCCAGCGGCAGCTCCGCGTGTTGTTATAACCCCAGGATGTCCAAGCGTCTCTTCCTGGAAATGAACAATAAACGGATGAGATTCGAGAGATGGGAATCACTAGCGACCTCCCGATCCGACATCATCACGATATCTACAGTATGAGCCGATTCGATTCGATTTGTCTTTCTACAAGTATCACGATTTTAGAAATATCTTTCTCATTTGTTATTTAACTTTATTTTTTTTCACGGTTTTTGTTACAATTTGAAACAAACTCATCAAATAATTAGTTCTTGAGTAGTTTAAATCAAACCACATGTTGGATTATAGAGGAACTGCAACATTCTACTACCTCAAACGCAAAGACATATAAATAAAAAATAAAATGTAAGAAATCTATTCTGTAGTCAGTGTGGCGATGTGGCAGTACTGTATGTTTTGTCACAAAAAAGAACTAAGATATGTAACCGCACGATTCAACCTTGTAACTCATCTCTATTCAATGTAGCAGGAAGTGTATAGAAATTTGTACATAAACTAAAAAAAATCGATTGATTTTTCTTTCTTTTGTTCAGAATCAGAATGCAAGCTTCGCTACAGATTCGATCCATGTTCAAGTGAGAGAGGGAAAATACAGAGCAAATTTTAAAGCTGAGCTAAAAATAAAGGCTTTTATTGGAACACAGAGTTGTCTGAATAAATCATATATAAATTATTGTTTTTATATGAGAATAACAAATGTCTCCACAGGCGGCTGAAGTTCAGCTTCACTGTAACAGCAGGCCGGGATTTAACAGCTGTAAAGGGTCTGGTTCAACAGAAACGGAGTGTCTGATTTATTACACACACACACACACACACACACACACACACACACACACACACACACACACACAAATAACATTTTTCCTTTGAAGATACAAAGCAGTTTTCCACTGTAATGTTTCCTAAAATCCTGTTTCTATCTAGTGCCTTGTGTTCTTGTACTCATGCAAAAGAATAATGACAC